>CM029273.1:33293895-33345803 GCA_016920895.1 Vaccinium myrtillus | reverse complement strand
ATACTCTATAAATGAAAACTTTAGAACTTACAAAAATAATAAGTTTACAATCTATGTGATATATAAAATAGAAATCCAAAATTGATAAATTTGTTTACAATAAAACAAAGAAGAAAGCAAAAACTATCAAGATCGCAAATTAAGAAAAAAGATTCCATGTCCATGTCATAAACAAAATAAATATAGTTCTGGAGTATTAGCATCGAATAGCACGTAACTTTATGCTTGTTCTGTTTTTTGCTGCACTGGTAAATATATACAGATATGTAGAATAAAAAAAGTATCATTATCAAGAATATACATCTCAAACAAATTGGCACATACTACTCGATAAATTAAATGCTTGTCATATTCCGACAAAAAGATAAAGAAAAATGGCAAAACAAAATGAATCTGCAAGAAAGAGGTAGACTGAGCCAGTCGAGATTTGATCTGAAAGAGAGCTTTTCTACCTAATTAACTATGTAACATTTATCACAATTACAGTAAGCAAAATGATAAAACAATGAGAATTTCTATTTCATTTGACTCGTTACTCTGTAAATGAAAACTTTAGAACTTACAAAAATAATAAGTTTACAATCAATGTGAAATATAAAATAGAAAGCCAAAATTGATAATTTTGTTTACGATAAAACTAAGAAGAAAGCAAAAACTATCAAGATCGCAAATTTTGAAAATAGATTCCATGTCGATGTCATTAACAAAATAAATATAGTTCTAGAGTATTAGCATCGAATAGCACGCAATTTTATGCTTGTTCTGTTTTTTGTTGCACTTGTAAATATCTATAGATAGACTCGTATTCGCAAGCTAAAAACGTCATACGAAATTTTTTTGTTACAGTGATAATATTTGGTCATTATATTCTTTGAAAACTAATTACGTGGATTGTGTGGATCCATCAATCATAACATTGAAAAACTAAGTAGTAACATTGAAAAAACAATTTATTTTCCTGCCATTTTTTCTACGAAAGATAATTTTTATACGGTTGATTAGGTATTACAATAAGATAACAATATGTAGAAAAGAAAAAGTATCACTATCAAGAATATACATCTCAAATAAATTGGCACATACCACTCAACAAATTAGATGCTTGTCATATTCCGACAAAAACACAAGACCTACCTACTAACAAATACATCACACAAAAAAAAAAAAAACAAAAACAGGCGACACTCCAACAACTTATCAATCTTATTCTTTATTTCCAGCAATTCCTTTTCCAACAAAATACTAGCCTTTGACAAATTAAAACTAGGCTTTGACAAATCAAAACCCACTTACACAACAAAATTTTCTACTTGCAACAATAATATTCCACCCAATTGGCAATCATCCATCCATTTTGAGCTTCTCCCACCCCACCTAACACACACAACTTGGACTGTATCACTCCTCCCTGCCTTGCATACTACCAAAACCCACAAATCTTCGAGAAGGGGGTGCAGCTGTGTCCCAAGGCATAGCAGGTTAGCTGTGCCCTCGATTCTACCATCTTCCGGAGCTCTAAAATGTGATTTAAATCATTTCAGTTTTTGTCATTTATGTCGATCGGATATCAGAAACCTAGTAACCAAATCACAGTTGTTTTAACAAATAAACAGCAATTACAATTTGTAAAATACATAGCAATACTATTTGAAAAATACATAGCACGCAATACTATTTGAACAGCCTAGATAGTTGTAAAAATCCATGGAATAAGCTGTCCATGAAAAATGTTCATGCTGATGTATTTTTTACATACATGCCCATAATTTGCAGCTTCTTGTTTACATGTTAGAAGACACCTATAATTAATATATTTTACATGTTAGAAGCTTCTTGGCCTACGCTTCTTTCGGCTTGGTTTGGAGATTCATCTTTATGGATTCCTTTCCTCTCCTGTTTAGCGTTTGGGTGTATTGTGTATCTGTTTTTCCCCTCTTGACAATATATTTTCTTCTTTGCTGATCAAAAAAAAAATTACAATAGTATTTTGTCACAACTGTTGTGATTGAAATTTGAGTTCAGAATAATTTGTGCCGTTTTGTTCCTTATACGAAATCACAAAAAGATAAAAAGAAAAAGGGCAAAAAAAAAAATCTGCTAGAAAGATGTAGACTCTGAGCCAGTCGGGATCCAAAAAAGATTATGTCGTTAAACATTAGGAGAACGTCACAATTTAATAGAAAAAGTAAGACTTCAAAATCTTTAAGCAAAAGAATAAAACAATGACAATTTCCAAATCGATTGAGAAATTCCTCCGTAACTGAAAACTTTAGAAATTGCCGAAACTTTTTTTGAGAACAAAGATATCATTGTAAAGTTGTAACACACACAACTTGTTGTAAATTATAACTTGCTGAAACTTTAAAGTGATAAATTACAATGTGAGAAAAAAATAACTTTTGTTTGCGAAAAATCTAAAGTGCTAAATTTACAATCTTATGTAAAATTATTAAAAAAAGTTAAAAAACAAACTATATGTGTGTGTGTGTGTGTGCAAAACGAAACAAAAAAAAAGTTTAGTCTTCAAAAAGATTCCATGCTAATGTCATATATTCAGTCTCTTTTTTTTAGTTTGCTCAGCAAAAGAAGATACCATATCAATAAGAAGAAGAACATGAGATAGGATTAGGGCCAAATACATCGGGAAGAGAATATTCCAACTATGTTGGTACCTAAACATCTAACAATGATATGCCCCTTGACCGAAACCACCGAAACCATACAAGAGCATCCTCAAATTAATAAAATTTTATCAGCAAAAGAATATTTGTTAAAAACTCGAAAATGCTACATCAAGAAGACAAAGAAAGGGCTGAGAGACAACCAATCAAAACGTTGAGGGCTCCTACTGGGAAACAAAAGGGAAGCCAGAAACAAGAAGTTTGGGTTGCTTTTTTTTTTTTTAAACGGAAAAAATTTATATAAGAATACTCGACAATGAGTTCATCAAGAAGAAGGAAAAAGGAAAGGGAAAGGAAAAAAGGAAAAGAAAAGGCACCAGCAACATGGTGAGCAAAATACAAAGATAAAGCCTAAAAGTATTCAAATAAGAACACATTCTAACTATAGCACTAAATTATAAGATTAGAACTAAGCAGTCTACAATTTAGAAGACACAATTTATCAATCTCATAGATTGTAGCCATACACGAATCTTTTTAGGTTCCATGATAATATTTTGGTGTTAATTTGTTCACGATCCACACTCTTAGCCCAACAAAACCTAGCTTGTTAATACATAGAATTAGGTTGGGTTAAAAGTTTTTTTTTTTTTTATAATCGGATGGCCTTCAAAAAGATTCGCATGCCTCAACTATGATTCCGTCTTAGAGGTCACGATCTAGTTGCATAAACCTTAATAAGAAGAAGAACAAGAATCTTTGTTAATTGGTTTTCAAATCGATTAAAGAAATTCCAACTTTTTGGTACCTAAACAAAAACAATGATATGCCCCAAGGACTAAACCATACAAGAGCATCCTCAAATTAATAAAAGAAAATTTATTTGTCTGCCCTTTTGTTAAAAGGAAAATATATTTTAAGAAGACAGAGAAATTACAACCAATCAAACTAATTGAGAATATTTTAAAAAAACAAAAAAAAAGCATCATTATCAAGAAAGTTTGTCAAATTTTTTTAAACGATAAAAAACGCTTTATATCCCAAGAAAACATCACAAAAGTTCATCAAGAAGAAGGAAAAAGGAAAGGAAAATAAAACCGTTTGCAACATGGTGAGCAAAATACAAAGATAAAGCTATATAATCTGATTCACATTTCCAAAATATTACTTTCCTTTATCCTCAAAGAAGAACATTCTAACCTTTAGACAAATTAAAGATTAGAACTAAGCAGTCTACAATTTAGAAGACACAATTTATCAATCTCATAGATTGTAGCCATACACGAATCTTTTTAGGTTCCATGATAATATTTTGGTGCTAATTAGTTCACGATCCACACTCTTAGCCCCAACAAAACCTAGCTTGTTAATCAAGAATTATGATGGAAAAAAAAACCTTTCTCCCGATCGATGTCCGGAGATTGAGTAGCGTGTGTGTTTTGATAACTTTTCAATTGCTTATATTTTTCAAACTACAATATTTTTTTCAATTTTGAAACATCCGTTCAACAGAACCATCGAAAACTATCAAACGAGATCTATATTGAATACATCATACATTTGAAAATAGTGGACAAGAAATTTGGGACGGAGGGAGAAATATGTTGTCCTATTAGATAAACAGGAGTAGTATTTGATCAACTCAAACAAATAAAAAAATAAAGTAATTGAACGAATTGTATAAATAATGGTTGAGATTCGAAAGTCCCGCTTGAAACACATGAACTGAGTCCAATCTAAGGAGAATTTTACCTAAGCAATCAATGCAAAAGAGACTTTTTTTTTTTTTTTTTTTTGGCTAGTGATAATGCCAAAATCCAATTTGTTACCAAAACTAATACTGAAGTTTATCATCAAAATGACCTATTTGTCCTCCTAAAAGTCTTAATCCATTCTTTTCTATTGTTGCTTCTTCCCCAATTCTATTCACTCACCATTTATCTACTACTTGACTACCTGGAATTCTACTCCTAACATCCCCAGTTCTACACTCCTCATGTGTCCATCTGCAAAGCAACCCGAAATGGGAGCTCATTTTTAACTCGCAAAACCTAGTTGTAGTTGAACTTTAATCTGGACAAAATCCACATCTTTGTTAAAGCTAATCAACTGATCAGCAATGGAGAAAGCAACCCATTGTTTCACCGATTTTGAGGTCTTCGATTTACACAAAACCTATTGAAGCTCCAACAATTTGATAATTAAGTCCTGCAATTCGCTATGAAGGTTAGTTCTAAATCTTGTACTCGATCCTTGAGTAGTCAAGAACGATCCAAGCCCATGCGACGACTCGCTCGGGATTTTTTGCTATAGCGCTTGAGAGGACTTAAATGGCGGATGAGAAGTTGGGAATGGGGTGACAAGAGCAGCTAGGGACTACGAAGGAAGAAGAAATAGTAGAAAAGAGGGTGTTGTCATCGAAGGACAAATAAGTCATTTTATTAATGGTGAATTTCAATGTGAGTAGGCAGCAACGAATTGGGTTTTGACATTATCATTACCATCTTTTTTTACCAAAACATGGAAAATTTATCACTAGTTTGAGTATTAATTCTTTTGTGACAACTGTCAACTGACAACTGATTGAAAACTGAGAACTTAAGTGATTAACATTTCAGCTGAATGATTAAAGAAATGACAATTTCAAAATCATTTGAATCGTTCCTCCATCATAAAAACTTCAAAACTACCAAACGTTGAAGTCATAAATTTACTAAGTACGGTAAATTTAAAGGAGTAAAACCAAAATTGGTATATTCTTATGATAAAATTAAGAAAAATACTATGAAGATCATAAATTAATCAGAAGAGACACATAAACGAAAATGATAGAACATATCAGAAAACTTATTAATGAATTAAAAAATTAATACTCCAGTAATAAGTTTATTTTTTAAAAAGATTCCATGGTGATGCCATACACAAATATATTTATTTAAATATTAGAATATAATATGTGCTATGGAGTGGCGGAGAAACTTGAGGACCAGTGAAGGCAGTCAAGGCACATACCCTCACTGGATTTTTGTGTTTTTTTTTTTCATTTGTAAAATAATATATTAGAAATTTTATTATTATGTCACATTTTTTATAAAAAAAAAACTATTAAGTGCTCTTGGGGTCCTTGGTAAACAATATAGCTAAACAACAAAGAATGGGAGCATTAAAGATTACATTCATGTAGTAGAATTGTGAACGTAGCCTTGCCCTCTTGCTTTGGCGGCTGCCTTGAAACTGTAACGTGTTTATGAAACTATAATTGCTATATTATTATATATAAAATGTAAGTCCAGCGAGACTCCTTTTTACACTCTCCCGTATTTCTCTTTCTCTTCTTAAATCTATCAATATTAACTCCTCTCTATTTTGTGTTGGATAATGTGATAGTTAAGCACTATTCAAATAGGAATATATTTTTAAAAAAAGTTTAAATGAAAATCAAGGCATGTTAGATTCTTAAAGAAGAGGGATTTTTTTTTTCTTTACGCAACAAAAGTGCTGACATTTTTAGATTGTGCCATTTCTGTACAATTTTCTAGCTAGGCCATTGTTGCTATGCACAAGACTTTATTCTTGTTCTCTTAATGAATACACTTGTAAATATCTGCCAGTAGAGTCATGGTAGCAAGCTAATTAATGACAACAAATAAAAATAATGTCACATATGGTATTTGTGCGCCCACTACATTGTATAGCATGCTATACCATTTAGAAGACACAATGCATCACTCTCTTAACTAGCAATAGTGACGAATGTTTTCTCCATAACAATATTTTGGTGTCAAATAATTCGCAGACCACATTCTTTTTGTCAGGCTCATAAATTGACAATATTTTCTTGTCTTTTTTGGTACGGTATTTTTGGTTGTTTCTCTCAATTTTTGCTAGATTATGGTCAAATGTTACATCATTCGTCTCAAAGAGTGTAATTATGAGAACTTAGGTCGTTAACATTAGGAGAACATCACAATTTATTCAGAAAAGAGAACTTTAAAAATCTTTAAGCAGAATGATAAAACTATAGAATTTCTGGTTCATTTGAATCATTCCTTGTGGGAGGCACTTCACCAAAATAACCTCTTTGATCCTTCTGGTTTGGTACGGAGGGTGATAGGATGACTGAACCTTGCTGTGACCTTAGTTGGTTGCTTGAGAAGATGACCTACACACTAAACAACCACGTTAGTGCCAAACCCGGATGGTGGTTGTCCGGGAAGGCACTCCGATGGTTAAGTAAGTAACCAAAGGAGGAGAAGTTTACTGGAAAGTTAGAGAGAGAGAGAGAGAGAGAGAGATCTTGAGTGAGGTAGGTGAGAGTTGTATTTATAGGCAAAGCGGAGCATGGTCATCGCGCCTCTCGGGAGCCCTACGCGCACCGTCCGTACCTAGGATGACACCTAGTGCAGTAAAAATGTCTTCTGCAGACGCAGCGCTTTGGCTGACGTCATTCCTGATAAGTCTAAGAGGTCAACTGGTTTGGGAATATTCCCCGGTCAACCACGTGGTCCTGCAGGCAGAGCATACAGGGTAGTTGACTGCTACCATTAATGATCTGCCCGGTCTGTCAGGCATGCCTCTACCGAGCCCCTGACAGTCCCCTAGCGCTACGAATCTGAAGTCAATCGACTCGATCTATAAGGCGCTCGGTTAGGAAAACGGTCCATATGCCGAGCAGTTGGCTTCCTGAGAATGGTCTAAACATTCTGCTGAAGGTCGTATATCCGAGATTAGTTCGGGTAGTAGGGCCTAACTTCCTTTCAATATTCGTCCAGGTCTACACCGAACCGTCATATGCCGAGGACACATACCATTCGACGAGGACAAATGGGTTCATCTTGCATTCGCTTTTGTTACCTTTGTGAAGGTGACCCTCCTAGTCGCTTCGTTCCTCTAGGGGAAGGGGCTGAGCCCTACCGTCCCCATGAACCCGGCCGATACATTCCTCCATAGATGAAAACTTTCGAGGAGTTGTTGCTATTCTTTGGAGTACTAGTCCTTATGATGTTGCTATTTCTTTTTCTTATAGGATATATAGTGGCACTTGTTTTCTAGGTAAATTCTGTGCAATTTTTCTGGGTATACGTAGCATTGCTGATTAAATTATGATAGGGGAGAGCGCTAGCGTCTCCAATTGGAAGAGTAAAGTCTTATATGGAGCTATGTGGAGCTTTTAATTTGTAAGGAAAAAAGATAATAGCAAACACAATCAAGAGCAAGACACAAGATATAAGTGGTCAGATTTAAGCTAATTACTTAATTGTATTCCAAGGTTGTTGAGAGCTTTCACTATGATAAAGAATAATCCAGATTACAATGGGGGTTTATGTGTTCCTTTTATAATGTAAGGCAATAATTACATCAGAAAAACACTCATTAAGATTCCATCTTAATGAGCACTTTCTAAGATGGAATCTTCTGAATATGCAAGGTCTTCACAATTCCAACACTCTACTTGTCAAAATTGACGTCACACTATCGCCGATGGCATCGCATATCAACTTCTCGATCTTATTCCTTAATGTTTCCAGCAATTCAATTCCTTAATTTATCCTTGAGATTCCCCACCCAACAACAAACTAGCCTTTGACAAATCAAAAACTATGATTGAAAAATTAAAACTAGCCTTCGACGAATCAAAACTAGGAGTAATAAAAAACAATTACGCGTCTAACAACACCTACTTAACTGCTTACAAGAAAACAACAGAAGGAAGTTGTCAATTTACACAAACCAACGGCTTTCATCAGTCTTCTTCACACCTCTCCACGAGATTATGTAAGCTTTCAAATCATCATGAATCTTCGTAATAAGATCCCCACTACTGAGCCTCTGCCTCCGAAAAATTCTACGATTTCTTTCACACCCAAAGTTGTTTTACTTTGATCCCTTTTAATATCTTTATATCCTTTACTTTGAGTAAGAAAATCTTTTTTCCACTGTTCAAGAAAACAAATTGATCAAAGAAAAAATGACAGAGTTATATGTCAGTTTGGATCATATAGTTACGTTCTTCTTACTAACTATTCTTTTAGTAAATAGATAAATGTGTGTGTATGTATATAGATATGCGTACATAGAGAGAGGGAGAGAGATTCCATGATGATGATGATGAGTTTATTCGCAAAAAAGATTCTTTGATGATTTTATATAGATATAAGTGTGTGTGGAGAGAGAGACAGAGAAAGAGAGAGATTCCATGATGATATATATATATATATATATATAGAGAGAGAGAGAGAGAGAGATAGAGATTATGTTGTTATATGTACTCATCAAACTATACGTTTGTTGTGCCCAAACGTGCACCTCTCTTACGAAAACAAAAAAAAAAAAACACGACACACGACACACAATATCCACGTGGTTTCACCAAATCGGACCTACATCCACGGTTACACACTTTCACTATAAAATCCTCACCCGAAAATCCGTGTTCTTGTGTTACACTCACTCTCTCAATCTCACAATAATAAAATCCTCACAAGACATCACGAGTATCTTATCTCTCCGGGAGCCAAACCCTAATCCCCCTCTCACACTCCTCCGGGGTGGAATCTCTACATTGTATATACCACATATATATACACAAGACATCAAGGATCCTGGATGGGAGGTTTATAGGTGTTTTGATGCTTTTAAAAATTGTTTTGGGAAAACCCTAATCCACTCCCTCCGGGCTTCAAAAAAATAAGCCCAACATTTTTTCGCAAAACCCACACGGGGTGGAATCCCAACATATATATATATATATATATAGAAGAGAGAGACTCCCGAGAGAGAGAGAGAGAGAGAGAGAGATTATGTTGTTATATGTACTCATCAATTGGAGTTCATTACTTGAATCTTCTCTCTCCATTAAGCCCTCTCGAAAGAATCTTACACCATGACAGTATCTAACAAATTAAATATTGATCTTTTCGATATGGAGCCTCTGAACTCTATAATGATTTATACTATAGTCTACCGTACTCATATCACTCCTCCTAACTTATCTTAACTACACGTATATAATAGAGATTGTCCAAACTAACTTCATATTCCCTCAGATCTTCTTCTATCCCTACCATTTCCTAAAAGATTTTATTTTAAATTCTATCTTGTAACATCTTACCACACTTCCATCTTGACATTCTTATTTTAACTATATATACTCATCTTAATTGTCTGTTGTTTTTTAGTAACTCAAATCTCCATCCCATATAACATGGATGGCCTTATAGCAATACGATAGAATTTCTTTCGCGGATCATTTCTTTTGCCAATCAATGCTTTATGAAATTTTCTTTTGTTGATCAAAAAAATAGAATTTCTACGTCAACTTTACAGTTATCGATCCCACAATCGCATAATACTCCCGATGCACTTGATCCACCTACTTGTGTATGTCGCAAGAACCAGTTTTAACCTTTAAGCATATGTTCTCTGCCTTGACTCAGTTGTCTTTGTTGCTTACATATACATAGGTATTATGGAAGAATGCCCAAAAATTCTACACTCACGCAGAGAGCTGTTGCTGGCCTTCTATTTAGAAGGTCTCAAATGGAGAGAGTATTTGATGCCAAAGGCCAGGTCAGAATTATCTACCTTTCTCCTTTTTCCCTTTTTCTTTTCTTCTGTTTTGTGTTTTTTAGATTACGTAGTGTGATGGCAGTCTTTCAACTGATTTTGCTAAGGATTTAATAGGATGACAAAGTGAATTACTGATTGATCTTGTCTTTTTGATGCAATTGTAGACTGTCCGTACTGCATGAATTCACGGATACTTGGTATCGCGAACTTAATATGCTTGTAATTTGTGATCTAATAATTACTATGATTTGTCATTTAGGTCATCGGAGGTTAGCATCTCAAATATCAACTGTGATTCAAGGCAAGCACAGGCCAAGAAATGCACCTAATCGCGATAATGGGGATAGGTGCATTGTGCTCAATTCGAAAGATATTTGTCTCACAGGCAGGAAACTTACAACAAGGTTTATCACTAGCATAATGGGCAAGTACCATATTTATTGATCTCTTCTTATGATGAGATTTTTGAGCTGAGCCATCACATGCATATTTTCAGTCCGTTCCTTTTCTCTGGTTTGGGTTTTCTCTTAGGGCAAAGAAAAGTGTACAAATTCCTTCGTTGCTCGGTTCGATTGATCTTCTTCGTTGCTTTGTTCGATTGGTAATCTGTATGCTGAAGTTTAATTTGCACATTTTGTGGACTGTTAGTCAACAATGTTTGATCTGGGAGATGTCTTTGAGTGGGCACATTTACGCGATTTTTATACATGGATGGAATCAATAATACATCACGGTCGAAATTTGAGGAGGCATCTTCACATGAAAGTGTTAAGGCTTTGTTTGAATTGTCTAAATATTGTTTTAAAAAATGTATTAAAAAGGGGGGGAAAAAAAAGAAGGTAATAATACAAGGTGGGCCATGCTTAAGCCAAATGAGATTGTGGGCATCGTTTAGATGTTGGAAATTTTAAGAATTTTAGGAAAAGGCTACAATACACACTCTTTATTTTAGTGTGTATCATAGAGAGCTCTATAAAAGTTTCAATTTTTTTTAAAAAGTTACGATTTTTTTTAAAAAGTTACGATTTTTTAAAAAAAGTTACGATTCTTTTATAAAAGTTACAAAACCCACGAAAATGTTACGAATCATATTGATGAAAAGTTACGAAACATTAAAAAATGTTACGATTGCCAATGAGGTGGTACAATCTGGACCATACAAAAGGTGCATATGGTACACACCTTTAATGAGTGTGTATTGTAGTCATTTCCAGAATTTTAATATGTTTCAGAAGGAATGCACTGCACATTAAAATTTCATTTGGCTTAAGCCATTAAAATTTCCAACATCTAAAAATTGCCATTATCAACCGTGATTTGATAAGAGGGAAAAAAAAAACATATTATATTTGAAATAGAAGTAATATGTAGAAGGACAAATTGCCTGCTTGTGCAGGTTTTTATTATCTTATTTTGACTTAATTGATGCATAATCTTTCTTTTCGATCGAGGAAATGTTTCCTTTGTAGTTGCTACTAAAATAAGTTTCTTCCGGTTGATTAAGAGTTTTACCCTGGATGCAGGTTGCCATGTTTTTCTAGATGCTAAACATGCTCTTGATCCTGCATTTGCTGCGACTACTGGTGTAAACACTGACAATTTTGCTCATGTCACAACCAAATTGGTGGGCCCACTGAAGTTACTTGTGGCAGTAATGCTTTGAAATTCTATGCTTATGTACATCCACACATTAGGGCTTGTCAAGAAGGGTGAAGATTTATTAGTTTTCTTGATCTCGTAATCTTATTTGCATGTGGTATCTAGAAGATATAAAGCTAATTTTGTTATTGAAATGTAGTAAGAATCGTAAGAGCCATGGTGCTTCATCGTCTTCTTTTATGCTGGAGAAATTTGATAAGTTTCTTTTGTGAGAAGTTCTAGCATAGTCGTTTTGAATGTTTTCGGGAAAAAATGAAGAATCAGTTTCAAATGCTGAGAGAACAGTGGTAGATGACTGTCTTAGCGAGCACCCGTTTAGGAACAAGTCTCTTGAACCAGTTGTGATGCCACCTCAAGAAGTATGGGAAATGCGCCCATGAGTGAAAGAGCCATGATTCGAGCTCAGAAGAAGGCTGGGCAACAAAAACAGGGTGGCATGGATACAAGAAAAGGCATAAAGAAGGAAGTGGATAAACCGAAAAAACATAACCACTAGGAGCATGAAGAGTACTGGGGTTTTACGCACCACACTGATAACCAAGTAGCAACGCTTTTGCTTATTTCTCATGTAACTAAAAAAGGTAACAATGCCATTTTAAAGTTTTGAGCCGATCTTAAAAGTTTATTTTTTGCCAAGATTTTGTTTAGATTTCATGTGTTTTTTTTTTTTTGGATCAGTATTTTGTTTTTCGTATCCATCATATTCATATGTTGCGACTTGCAAGTCAAATTGGCCCCCATTAACCTTATTCCAATTCAAGCATCAAGGTGCTTTATTACTTGTCTTCAAGCTATTTTTCATGTGTGTAGTGAACCAAAATGCTACTGTTTTCTTTTCATTTACCTTCCACAATACTCGTACGGAAATAATCATCCCGATAATAACCCAAACATGAAAAAATAATCATCCATTAAACAAATGTCCTCGTCTTGATTCATCCATCAAAGCAAGAAGGCGTCAAGATAAGCACAATTATCAAAAGCAAACCATAATAATAAGCACACGCAGTTTCGTGCGTAGCACGAGGTATTTACTCTAGTGACCTGTAAAAGAGTTGAGCAACAAGTCTTTGCTAACTGTTAGCCTTTTGTTAACTGTCTTTTTCTTGTTTCTTTTTGTTTAAAAAAAAAAACATCGAGAGGAGAGACGGGGGTTAGGTTGAGAACTTGCTAATTGCAGTAGTAGGAGAGTATTGTTCACTCTTGGAGACTTTCAATGTGATTCTCTTCTTATTTGTTGTACTGATATCATTATGTATCCTTGTGATGAATGAAATTATTTTTGCCGACAAAAAAAAAAAAAAAGCTATAAATACTGTTGCAGCCAAAGATTTGGGTCATTGTTATGTATGTGCTCTTTATTTACAGGACAGGCGTAAGCGTAAAAATTAATTTGCATTCCTTAATTCCAATGAATCTTAGTGCTAAGCTATCACGATAATACACAAACATTTTTCATTGCAGGTGAAAAAAAAAAAAAAAAAAACATTCTTCAAAATGATTTTGTATGTACATGGACCAAACAAAAAGTTTTTCTATGCTAATGATTTTAGGAGATAATTAACGACTATACTCAGTAAATTAAACCACTTTTTTACTCTCTTTTTTTTTTTTTTCCTTTATTCAAAAATTAAATTTGGATCATATTTTTTATTTGTCTCATCAAGACTAATTAATAAACCACAAAAAATACGACACGAAACTAACAAATACGCAAAAAGATTGAATAAAAACAACAACAAAAAAAGCCAAGGTGACAATCCATACTTTTTCTTTTTTTGAAAGGCAAATTTTTTTTATTAATCTTTCAAATATTACAAAGACAAAAAGGACAAGGAAAGATTAATCTTTGAAATATTAAACTTTTTAATCCATACTTGCCCTGTGACATTGCCACACTTTTGGATTCATCCACTGTCCAAGCTATTGGTGAGATGGGTGCTGTCAAAGAACATTATCAAATTGTTGAAGCAAACATCTCAGCGATAACAACGATAATTCAAGCCGTGATCCTGTTAGGATCCAAAATTGATCTAAATGAAAATTTTCAGGATTGGAGCAAGCCTTTACAGTTATCCGATTGAACTGATTTTTCTGAACGGCCACCAAAAAATTATTTTAAAATTACTAAACAACTTGATCATTTGTAAAGAATCCCAATTAAAGTAGGTCACACACACCAATCTATGCACCAGTTTGTGCACGATTGAATATATTGGTCGGTACTCATAGGATTTTGGACAATATCACATATCGCTTGGAATAGAATCAGTGATCAATTAACACAATGTTGGAATTCTCCACGTACCTAATTGTTTTGGGGTTGGATATCTACATTAATAAGAAAAGTTAGCCTCTTTTGGATTTCATTTACTGTGTTCAAACTATTGGTGAGATGTTCAAAAGATAACACAGACTTTGGTTCACAACAGAGCTTGGGAAATGCAACCATGTACAAAATCACAACCTAATGTTATCTTCTATACCGGCTAAAATCTCATTGGGACTCTTAGGTCGCCCATCAAACAAGCTTGAACTTCTCTCAAGCCAGATAAAATACATTGATGCAGCTAAAATAAGGGTAGTTGACAAGAAAAGAGAAGAAATTAACATAGATACATGACTTTCTAATTAAATGTCTCAAATGTCAAATATACAGATTCCTTTGTCGAGTTTTAATAAATTTTGTTGCCGATCAAAAAAACTATACAGATTCTTTATGCGTAGATCGATGTGCCTGTTATATAATTCTTTAAAATTGTTTAAACTGAAGTTATTATTGGATGGAGATGAAGTTTCCCTATAAATATCAAGTACACCACTTGCCAATGGTCGACGTAAGATGTCACAATCTCCCTCACTTCTAGATGAGAGATATGTGAGATTATTTAATACACATTTTTTTTTTTTTATCTTCCTGAATCATATAATTGAGCTTGACTTCCGGGTGACCTGCTATGTATATGTGCATATACGTAAGATCGATTTTTTATATAAACATACAATATACTATATTTTTATGTCACTTAGGTCGATAGATTCGCATAATTTAGAATCAAGTTATATTCTTTTTAAACCAAAGAATCTAAATCGTCTTAAGGAGTGGGTAGGCTCGACAGATCTATAAACACATTTTAATTAAGATTCTTTGAGTCATTAATCAAGTTCAATAATCTACTATTCAGCTCGATCGATAGATTCACATAATTTGAATCAAGCTATTCATGACGCGTTTAGAGTATATACACAAACTAGTTTATATATGGATTTTGGCCTTTGGGTGGTTGTATAGCCAAAACCCATAAATTACAAGGTATATTTCGATGGTCTGAAGAATCGGGTAGCTTAATTATCATAAATTAATGAGTTTTTTTAAAAACAAATCAAATAAATTAATGTGTTGAATTAAAGTTTTTTCAAAGAAAACAAATAAATTACTTTTATACAGAAGTACACCCTTTCTTAAAATAAATAAATTCTCTCGATCGATCGATCTCTTCACTTCAATTATTGAGGATTCGAATATGTATATTTACGAATAAAAGGCTTAAGGTAGAAAAAGAAAGTGAATTGTTATTTAATTATGTAAAAAAACATGAAAAGGATAGAATCTACTAATAACTTGTGAGAGTAGGCCTACTCAAACTATAATGAAGCAGAAATAACAGTAAAGCCTAGTACAACAAGGGCATACCCAATATAAAGAATAAAGCCCAATACAAAAGCCCAACACAAGTGGCCCAAACTCAAAACAGAGGAGCCCTAGCCATAAGCTCTTCACAACCGCCACCAAACATCGCCGACCAAAAACCACCACCACCCGACCACCATAAGCAGCTATAACCAGCGCTCAGCCGTTAAGCTTGGAGACCGGTTACATCCAATGATAACCGGCGGTGAGCCGAAACCGCCAAACGGAAAAGGGAAGAGGAGGCCCACTGACAAACACCCAGCGATAACCGCCATCCTAACCGTTAAGCCCGAAACCAGTTGAAGCCATAGACGCCGACGCAGCACCGAACAGATCAGCGAAGGAAAAGTGAGGTGAATTTGGTGCGCGAACAGATCACCGAACAGATAATGCCCCTTTTATTTACACAACCTAAGTGAATTTAGTGGGCTTGTCTAGCCAACACCCAAAAAGGATAAAATTTTATGTTGAGTTTAATTACAGTTTAATTACTAGGCAAAAACAAATACTATTTTATGGAAAAGTACATATATATGAGTTCTCTCTCTTCACTTTAAGTTTTCATTAAAAATGCTTTCGGTATTTTAAGTATTTTCGGTATTGTCGCACTCACATTCTAACTGGCAAAAACACCAAAAATACCGAAAATATCATAGTAGAAACTCATGCTAAGGAGTATTAAAGGCACAAGATTATAGGTTTAGGTTGATCTCTTATTCTTCTGTTCTATTTTCCTGTAATCATTCTCTCTCTTATTAATATAAAGGCACAAGGTAGATAGAATTGTTGGAGTACCAAAAATTAAGATGGCTTGTTAAATTTTAAAAAAATGTATGATGGCGGGAACGTGAACGCTTCTTTCAGCCATATCAAATTTGGTACTTAAAGCCTATTGAAGATTGGGAGTTTGAGCAGGAAACGAATCCATACACTCCAAATTTGTACTTCCTAATTTAGGTCTAGTAGAATACTAGATAGAAAGTCTATTGAAGTTAAGCCAACACGCATCACAGATTCAAGGGACAGTTCGAGCTCCCTTCATGATAAGTGATGGAAAAAGGATATTTGTTACACATGTTCCTATATCCTATGAAAGAAATGATGAGCAAATATGGGAAGTAGAAGCTCTTTTGAACAATATCAAGAAAAGAGAAAATATTGATTTACCAATGGAATTAAATATACAAGCTAATTTCATCGAAGAAGACAGGAATATGTAGTTCAGCTAGGAACCAAATTTTCCTGTTTCATCTTAACACTATGACGGTGTTGCATACAAAAATCTCATCAACCAAATGGAAGGCTAGAAAAGTGACATTATTGATACTGACACAAGCCATGACATCAGGAAAGGAGGAGTCCAGAACTTGTACGGAAGATTCTCTACGTGGCAGGTTATTGAAGACGAGAGACTAGGACCCCCTTCAGTACATTTGTAAAATTATGAAACCTGTAAAGTCTAGGCTATTAGCCTGTCAGGTCTTTAGACTTTTGGAAAATAGCAATAAAAAACGATTCTAATGCTATGGCTATTGGACACGTTGGGGGCATTTACACAACTCTAGCTAGCAGAATTGCTTGCATTCTTCCACTTTCCCTATCACAAATTGACTGACTTAGGCACCGGAGGAGTGTTGGTTGGCACCATACTTGCAAGTCATTAATTGAGCATGCCGAAAACCGATTCATCAATATTAAAGCCATTTTGGTGCCGCATGTCCATTTGAACATTCTGGTAAAATCTGCATGCTTTGTTTGTATTCTGCTTTTACTCCAAATGTCCACCACAACGAGATTTTTTTTTTTTTCCCGATTGGCAAAAGAAATTTATTAATTTTTGAAATACGATTACAAAAGATTAAACGGGTCAAGGGCACAACGGAAAATCCACCCTATAGACCTAAAAGACAAAGAAGGCAATACACCAACCGAAACAACACCACCATCAAAACCCAAAAAACCAACCAAAAACCGTGCACAGAGAACCACACCAAACGCAAAGCCGCAGACAACCAAGGTGAGATTTGCCTTGAGATCTGCTGGTAAGAATAAGATGTCCTGCTGGACGTGCAAGGTGAGATCCGGACATTTTGGAGTCCAAAGTTTTTGTTCTTAATTTCTCAGAAGTTGTTTTCAATGATTTCCAGAGACACGGACACGGGCACATAGATATAAAGTATATTTCTTAGAAAATGATTACCCTATGAACAATATACAATTAATCACCCATAACAAAATAACTTATGCCTAACCTTTTAACGCTCCAACAATTTTGTTCAGCACTTATCCTGTGCGTCATTACACATTCAAACCGAAAAATAACTTTTTGAAAGTGGAGCAATGTGAGGAACACAACTCTGGATACATTTGTGTCCGTGTCCCCGGAAATCTATATGTATATAAAGTATATTTGTGTGTGTATCTACCGACTTTTTGTTAAAATGTCCATCACTTCTCTTTTCCTCCTAAGTTACAGGGCCCAATGAAATAGAACAATCTGGTAGCATGTCCATAGGGTAATCCTTGTCCAAAGCCCTATTAAACGACAAAAGGCCCAACAAAATGAAAATGATCAATTCCAGCCACATTCAAATCAATAACTCTTTCGCCCAAAGGCCCAGTATGAAACCTTTTTTTTTTTAAACCTTTGAACGAGAGTGTTTCTCTCTCTTTGAATTTTTAATCTCTGAATCGTTGTTGGTGCGGAGGTGTTGTGTTTTTCTTGATTCGTTTTAAGATTTTTGTGGTCTCTCTGGATTTTGGTTGATTCGGGGATTTCTAGCCAGGTTGCTTCGGATGGGTCTGTCTCCTTTTCAATTGTTGGTGTCTATCTTGAGGTTTCGTGGCTTGGAACTTGTTGGTGGTTGTCGTTTTTTTTAGTTGGCCTGTCTTGCCTTCCTATTTGGGGAATCTTGGGTGGCGTATTTGTCAGAATGCTCTTGCTCCTTTTAATCTCTCTTCCATTAAAAAATTAACGAATTTCGTTTATTGATAAAAAAAAAATATGAAACCTGTCTTCTTTTTTTTTTTGAACAGAAAAACCTTTCTCATATATATTCTTTTTTAACATTCCTTTCTTATCTAGCAAATTACCTCTAAGGATAGAAAAATGAACTTAATTTACATTAAACTTATTTACCCACACACACAAAAAAAAAAAAAAAGATGCACTCAATTTTTATTTACCTCTAATGATTACCATTTTACCCTTCAAACACAAATTTACACTTTACTCCCCTCTCACCTCCCGCTTTCCAACTCCACCCAATATCCACTTCTGGCTAGTGAAATTTCAATAGTTTCGAGCTCGTGAAATTTCATTGGGTTTAAGCTCGTGAATTTCATTGGCTTTGACCTCATGAATTTCACTGAATTTCCAAAACACAACCACCTAATGAGTATTTAAACAATTTCTTACTCAAATTTGGGGGGGAAAAGGGTCAGGACTGGAGATGCTCTGACAGTTTGTCCCTCGACTTGTAGCCACCGGCGGCAGACGATGGATCGAGCATGTTTTCGATCGCGGGCGGGTGTGAGGTGGTGATGAAGAAAAACATGGTACTATACCTCATATTCCATTCCGCTCAGAATACCGCCCAATACCGTGTGTTGCGGTCTGTTCCGAGTGTTTTGGCCCATCTTGGCCATTTTCCGAATACCGATCGGTACAATTTTCTTTTTTTTTTAAACATTAAATCGTTAATTCCGAGAGAGGTGCTTTTAAAATTACAGTCTACTTCAAATCTTTAGTGTAATTTTCATGTTAAACTGGTTGGGAACTTGTTTTGGATACTAGGTTGTTATTTTTTTTGGATATGAAGTACTGGAATGGTTGCATTTTAGATATGACCATATGCACTTTGTCTATGCAAAGTTATGATGCTTTTATTTTTTATGTCAATTTTTTTTTTTTTGGGTTGAGTTTCATATTTGTGGAGAGAATTATACCATAGTTTGTTGAGATCAATCCGGAACGATACGCACCGGTACCAGGACACCGTCCCAATAAGAAAAACGGAACGCTCACCTGTGCGAGATTAACAACTTTGGTCTGTGGAGAGAATCAGCGGAGAGATCGGGACCGTCCCTGAATCCTTATACGTAGACAAGCTCAAAGATGATTTTGGTATAAAAGTTCGCGGATCCTTATTCATAACTTTTGAAAGTGGAGCTGGAGCGGGAAGGAAATGGGCCATCTAAACCCAACCGTAAACTCCCCTTTACAGGGTCTAAAGGCCAAGTTTGGGCTTTAAAGGGTGTTTAGTCCAGCCTAACTTATTTTAATGCTTCCAATACATTGATGTGAAATTTTTAAGGGTTCAAGGACAATACTAGACAAAAATACCCTTAATGGCAACAAAAAAATTACAAAAAAAACGCTGGTCCAGCGGTCCAGCCCATAACTTCTGCCGTAACTTTTCCATTTATTGTTGTTGACTGACCAACCTTTAAAGCGACAGCCGTACTTTCATTTCTTGACCTCTCTCTCTCTCTCTCTCTCATGCGTGGGTCACACTTAAATTAACTTTTTGTCTCTTTAATTTTGGGATTTGGTTCAATTTTGGGATCAATTTTAGGGGAATTAGGCTCTTTGGGGTAGATTATAGTGGGCTTAGGCATTTTGGGTTTAGGCACTTAGGGTGCACTTTCCAATTATAGAGTTTTAGTTGTTTAGGCACTTTCATAGGGTACCATAGGGTTTAGGTTTAGGGTACACTTTCCAATTATAGGGTTTTAGTGGTTTAGGAAAAAATTTATAGGGTACCCTAGGGTTTTAACTAGGCACTTTCATAGGGCACCCTAGGATTTTAGGAATTTTCATATGGTATCATGGTTTAGGTTTAGGTACTTTCATTAGGTTTGTAGGTTTAGGCACTTTCATAAGATTTGGGGGGTTTAGGCAATTTCATAGGATAGCGGGGGTATTTTTGGAACATGTAGGTGATTTGTCCTCTTGGCATTAAAGACTTAGTTTGTGTCTTATTTCTATGATTAACTCCTATTTTAAGTCCTTGTCGAAGAAATACTCTTCTTATTAATGCTCCCAAAAATAAAGGTGAAACATACCATTTTTTTCCTGTTGAAAAATTGGAGTGAGAAAGAGAACAACACTCCCAAGGAGCTAGGGAATGCTCTTTGTGACAGAATTTGTAGCCAGTGCTAAATATTAAAGCATGCAAAAACCTATTAAAGTGGAACACTACAAGATATTTAGAATGATACTCCTTCCATACCAAAATATTTATCCGGTCCGTAAAATAAGAATAAAATAATACAATTTTTTTCTCAAACATTTAAGAGCATCTCCAATACTACCAGGCACTTTAACTAGCCAAAAGTACAAAACAAGGTACACTTCTACTTTGCCTAGGCACTTTTTCACTTATGGTTCCAACACCACTCTCTACTTTTGTTCTTCACTATCTACTTTTAGGGCAAAAGTGGAGGGAATGAAGGAAAGTAAAGGAGAAAAATGAGGACAAAGTAGAGTGGAGAGGCAAATGCCTTGCTACTAGTAGCAAGCCAAAAGGAACAAAGATAGAGTAGATAGCCAAGTAGCAAGTCTATTGGAACATAATTTTTTGGTTTGGCTAGGCATAGTAGCCAACAAGGTGCAAGTAGCAAGCCTCTTGGAGATGCTCTAACTAGGTTCGAAGCTAACACAAAAACCATTAACACTCTCTAGTTCTCTCTGATAACATTTATTAGTCTTAACTCACACCACTAGACCAACAAGTTATTGATCTTTACCAAACTTAACCTATAAATTCTACACACCATACACAAACCCTAACAACGCCAAAGGCAAGAGAAATCCAGCTTAATTAGTTGGTGATGCAAAGTGTACGGATCTTCAACGAGCGTCGATTGTTTAGAAGGAGCAGCCATGAGAGATGCAAGAATTGGCTTACCCTTCTCAACAGTTTTGATGATTCCCAAGAACATGAGCCTGTATAGAACCACCATCCCAAACAAAATGGCAACATCAACCCACTTGGAATAACCCATTTCCACTTGCCATGTATTTCTCAAGATCTCATCACCAGTAATTGTTGGTGGCCCTCCTGCTAGATTGTTTGGGAAAGTTAATCCGAAAAACTCGTTCTTCAAAAACCCTTGGAGCGCGTACTTGTGGAAGGCGATGTAGTACATTGGGTATCTCCAAAATGGCTTGGGAAGATCGTTTGGTAATCGAAAGAATCCCCCGTTCAACATCATCACACCTTGAATTCCAGATCCGGCGATAATTCCCATAAGGAAATCCGGAACTATACTCGCGACGATCATCATTAAGCTTTCGACCAACAACATGCACGCGTATAGCAACACCACGAAGTAGGCAAAGTGGTCTATCCCTTTCTGAAGTCCAACGAGGTAATAAGCCATTGCCCCGGGTACCACAGAGATAAGAAACAGGTTAGGGAGGGAAGAAAACGTGTTGCCCACAACGAATGCACCAACACCATAGTGGCCATTTAGCCTCTCTCGAGTAAAAATCTGATTTTGACAAGGAAATAAAAAGAAAAAATCATATTAACATCATTCGAATTCAATCAAGTTAATAGAGATGAAATCACGCGATATGCACCTTCATGTCCTCCACAAAAGAGGGGAATCCACCAATTGCCATGAATGTCAAAAATGCTGCCACAAACATGAGCATCGAACCTCTAGCCTGCATCAATTAATGGGCAAATAAGTAGTTAGCTATGTGTCATTGATTCATCAAAATCGCAACAAATGAAATAAATTAATTTTCACCGTGGTGCCTTATTACCTGAATGGATCCATAGCTATGTCCAATGTCATTAAAAATAGTCCCAACACATAAGCATAGAGCGATGTAAATCGCTAAGCGAAGCCAGTAGTAGCCTAAATCGCGATACATGTTCACAAAGGATCTTCTAGTAAGAACATGACACTGAGTAATAAAGTCTGCTTGGCTTCCTTTCTTCTCCAATCGTCCGCCACCCTTTAAAACAAAAAGAAACCTCTTTAATTAAGTACACCCATTTTTATTTGGGTTAATGACCTGGACACCCCCTGTACGTATACCTTTTCCCTCAAACACCCCCTGCACGCAAAAAATCTACGACGACACCCCCTCTATCTTCCAAACTTTACCTAAACACCCCTTCCGTCACCCTTTCGTCTAGAATCGTCTAGAACCATCAGTTTTTTTTATGATCCAAACCGTTCAATTTGTTTAAAACATGGTTTTAAATGTACTTGCGGTACATGAAAAATTGTTTGGATCAAGCACTTCCCGATCAAATTTTGGGCCGATTTCTCGCGAGTACCCTTAAAACCATGTTTTAAACAACTTGAATGGGTTGGATCATCAAAACATGACCCAGAACTTTGAGATTCGAGACGATTTTAGACGAAAGGGTGACGGGAAGGGGTGTTTAGGTAAAGTTTGGAAGATAGAGGGGGTGTCGTCAGAGATTTTTTGGGTGCATTTGTACGATAGGGGTGCCTGGGTCATTAACCCTTTTTATTTTGATAGAAATTGAGATCAATGAAAAGTTAAATTATATAGGAGTACCAAAAAAAAAGGTTTGATTGCTTATTTGTATACCTGTAGGCATATTTCGAATACCCGTTGTTGAACTTGTTTGTAACCCTCGGATGACTTATATGACTTGACAAGGGTATTAATTGCCTCTACAGTGCTCATCTTTCCACCATGTCCTTTCTCAATATCCTAACAAACAACTCAATGAACTCCATGTATCAAGGTTTTGAAAAACCAAAACACTACAGACATAACATCTAAACACCATATTCGGATAAAATATTCATACGGGGCGGGACCTTAAAGAGAAGAAGAACTGGGTGAAGTGATCATTAAGATTTAATTCATCGGCAAACGGAAAGATTTTATTGAAAACTCGAAAGGGTGGATCGAGAAACGGTTTAGGGATTCAGCATCACTCTTAGAGCATACAGCCCAACAGAGTTAGATCTAGGGCAAAAGAAAAGAAAAGACATCCAATAAAGCATTGGACTACAGCCAAAAACGAAAATGTTAGGATACAGGAAAAGTTCCTCGAAAAGGTCCAAAAAAGAAAAATCAACAGTTCAGATTCACGTGATTATGACTACTTACCACATCAAAATCTTTGTTGACCGTTCTGAGGAAGTGATCAGATGGATTCCTCATTGGTGGACAAGGGAAGCCATTCAAAGTGAAAAACTGCATCAAAATATATTCATCAATCAATCCCAGTACTAGTCCATTCTCTTATGTATTGACCATAACCAATTAATTTCTGAGGAAAAATCTAAAATCAGTCTATTGAGCAGTCACTAAATCTTTCTTTGACCGGTAAGAGTGTATTTTTACTTGTAAAAGTGTATTTTCAATTTGCACTCTTACTAGTAAAAATATATTCTTATCAGTCAAAGAAAGGTCTTAGTGACAACTCATTAGGCTGACGAAGGATTTCTAATGTACCAAGAGAAGGAAAAGAATACATTTTGATTAGCTTTATCTGATATTGGCCATATATGTTATGTTACCTCATTTGCAGCTGAAGCATAACCGAAATAGACAGTTCGACCGGACGAGAGAAGGCATAAATTATGAAACAGTTCAAAGACTTCACTGCTAGGTTGGTGGATGGATGCGACCACGGTCCTCCGGTCCTGTTGCGCGAGTTTTGTAATACGGTCCATCACATGGTAAGACGCGGCGCTGTCTAGCCCGCTAGTAGGCTCATCGAGAAAGAGAAGCTTAGGGC
Source organism: Vaccinium myrtillus (assembly GCA_016920895.1). Taxonomy (NCBI): domain Eukaryota; kingdom Viridiplantae; phylum Streptophyta; class Magnoliopsida; order Ericales; family Ericaceae; genus Vaccinium; species Vaccinium myrtillus. The sequence continues at coordinate 33,321,516 of CM029273.1, read as the reverse complement.
GCGTAAGGATTTCAATGCAAATGCTGACTCTCCTCTTTTGTCCACCACTTAGACCTTTCGAACTCCACCCTCCGATTTGCGTGTTCATCGAGTCCTGCAATCCCATGTCTCTTATTGTAGCCTCCGCTCTTTCTTTCTTCTCGGCTCTTGACATGGTGTCGGGAAGTTGGAGTTGAGCGGAGTAATACACGGCTTCTTTTACTGTTAGTGTTGTCATTAACGTGTCATCTTGTGTCACATAGGCCTAAAATCAAGCACATAAATTAATTTATGCATGACGATAACAAATTAGAAATTGAAAAAATTATGTAAGGACGGAGGGAGTACTATTTCGAGGTTAAAATCAAGAAATGCTGAAATGTGATGATTTTGAAAGAAAGAGACAGCTTTTTGTTCCGTCCTTAATAAATTTTCAGCATATACTCATCAAATGTGGTTCAAAATTGCTCCCATTTTTCGTTCAAATGCCATTGCGTTAAAATTTTATCTTACCGAAGTGCCGAAGGCTAGAGTTTGCTTACGGCCATTGATCAGGATCTCTCCGGTCTGTCTCGTGTTTGAACCGAGTCTCCCTACAATTAGTTGTCAATCAATTCATTACAAACAAAAAGTAGACTTTCGTCTATTTATACATAAAAAAAAATCTAGAATCAGCTCAATATTTGTGCTATCACTAAGAATACTCTTACCAGTAAGAGTAAATTCTCGCGAACCAAACTTCATTCTGAGTTTAAATTCATGTTCGCTCGTAAAAAGATAGTTTTGAGATTGATTTGTTTCATTAACAAGTTGGCTTGGACAGCTCATTATGCTTTCAAACTTACAGCTATTTTTTGATGCTTAAAATTTTATACCACTTAAGATCGGTTCGTGATAGGCTCGATTAAAACTTGTTTTGAGATTGACTTGCCTCTTAAAGTAGTCCAATTTAAACATATTTTATACTCCTAACTCATTAAGTTTTCAATCCAAGATTGAACAAGTAACAGTTTGGCTCGCTAGGTTCATTTTCCAATCAATCAATAAATTAGGGAAAGTGTGACAATAAATAAAGCCATCTTTAATTAGTGATTTTTATTGTCCAACTTAACAAAGACCAAACAGATTGCACGTGAACAATTCGTACATTTGACTTCGTAAATTTACTTCGATAGGCACGTGAACAATTTGTAGAAACGTAAAACAAGTCCATTTCGCAGAACAAAAGACGACATGTTTCGTTTTCTGATCTAACTTTTTTTTTTAATGTGTTATTTGTCCTTAAGAAATCAACAACACGAACGATTGGGACCAATAATGGACCCAGGAAAAAACCCACGAAATATTTCGTGATATAACTTTTTTTTTTTGAAGTGTTTTGTCCTGGGTTTTAATTAGTTCATGAATCATGATGAAAAGTCTGTTAACATAAATCAGGCTTTGTTTGATTTCCAGTTTTGGAAATTTATCGTCAAAAGTTTTCACTATTTCATCATCCGTGTTATTTCATCTTTAATAATATTTTAACAAATTATTTATTTATTTATTTCTTTTTTTATGTATATTGCGTATCATTATTCGAAAAACTGTACCGATGGGGTGCATATTGTCTTGTGGGGCCTATTCTGAAATCTAATATAAACGATCCAAGTCATTCATTTATTTCAAGATAATTTCTCGACTACGCTTCAAAAAAATAAGCTCAATCGATAACCATAAATGTTTAACCCAAGTGTCTAGCTTTTCATTCAGAATACAAGACCCTGCATTCTCAATAAAAAGTTATGATTGGATCAAGTATCTACAATTATCAAATCGAGCTATTTTTTTAACAGGACTTGTCCAAAATTTATTTTATAATTAATGAACAGTTTAAATCATTTGTATTGAATCCTATAATGGGGCCCCACAAATGCGATATATACACCATCGGTACTGGTTTTATCGCTACCCCTGATCGGATTCTTTGAAGAAAAAGAGGTTTTTTTTTTTTTTTATCACCATGAAATAGTCAAATTGAGAATGAAGGCCCAAAATTTTACCCAAAAGGGTTTTCTAGAGGAGTAATGATACGTACCCGGAAAAGATACACCGAAAATACCCAACCCACATACAAAGTGTGTGGGCTCCACACACACTGGATGTGCAGTGTGTGTGGGTTGGGTATTTTCGGGGTATTTGTTTCCGGGTAGTTAGTTTTTCCGGGTAGTTAGTTTTTCCGTTTCTAGAGATGGGGGCACAAAGAAATTTCATTTTGTTGTCCATTATTTCCCCCTAAATTCAAAGGAAGTCACATCAAAATATTGAAAGAGCAAGTAATACTAGGAGTGTACATTAATGCATTTTTTCCCTCGTTTTAGTCAAGCAAGTAAAGCAATATAGTAAATTATTCTACTAATTAAAAAATAAAAAAATAAAAACAAAGCAACGAAATTTCGGTCCGCAGGTTGATATGGTTTTTCTTTACTTTAATTGTGAATTTATGTTGTTGTATTTTCTTTAAATTGTTCAAAATTCTCATTGAAAAAAAAGCTGCGATTACGTGAGTGATGAGTCCATCATCTCCTTCACAAATTTACGCATTAAAAAAAATAAAGAGACATATATTATACCTGCCAAAGCGTCAAGAAGTGTTGATTTTCCACAACCAGAAGGACCCATGATAGCCAACACCTCTCCCGGCTCCACGTATCCGGTAATCCCCTGTAAAATGCCCCGGAGGCCACCGTTCTTGTCCGGGACCGTCACCCACAAGTCCTTCCACGTCAAGAAAATTCCATTCCCCTTCAACCCCGCCGCCCCACCACCACCACCACCGCGATCCTCATCAAATCTCACCACATGTTCATCCCTCCTCTGCTCCCTGTGGTTCTCAACGCGAACCCTCTCCACCTCCATCGACCTTTTTATGTCCACATCCACCTGGGCTTCAACCCCGCCACCGATATTTACCGGTGGAAGTGGATGTGGGCCATGTGGGACGGTTCGAGCTGGTGGAACAGCATGAACACGAGGAGGTGGGGCAGTGGGGCCAGTTCTAAATGGGAAATTAGACTTGGTGTTACCAAAGGGTAAGGAATCATCATCTGAATTAAAGCTAGCCATGCTCTCTGTCTCTGGATCATGGAAATGAATCTCAGGCTCTATGGGATTGGCTACGAGTGTTCTTGTTGGGCTTTGGCTTGGTGTCCATCTAGGCACGTTAACTTGAGAATCCATGTTAGATGGAGAGAGAAGAAGAAGTAGATATGGGGTATGAACGAAGGGGTAAATTTATAGGCGTGGAGGGAAGGTTCTGTGTAGACATGGGGCATGAATAAAGGGGTATATTTATAGGCCTGGAGGGAAGGTTCTCAGTAGATATATAGAGTATTACTAAAAATGTTACAGTCAAAATATCTGAACACAATATCCAGACATAATACTCACATAAGGGTGGGGTACAATATCCGAACGCAACATTCAGATTCCAGACACAACACCCACATAAGGGTAGGACTCATATGTGATACCGACTTGTGGGTCTCACTCCTATGTGAGTGTTGTGTCCGGATATTGTGTCCGTGACACAACTTGGAGTGATATTGTTGAGGCAGTACTGTAGTAGGACTAAATCAAACAATTTTTAAATTCAGGTGATTGACCTTTAAAACGATTGAAGTTGAACAACTAATGCGAAACCTTTATCCTTATTTTATATTATATATTAACTCGCGGATGTAGGATTTGTGTCTAGCAGGAGCCTGAATCCCATAGATTTTTTCTTAATTAACCTGAAAATTATTATAATACGCAAGGATACTTTGAGTTTGGCTTATTTATCTTTTTAGTCCCCAAAGTATTCGCGAAATGTCAATTTGGTCCCCAATATTCAAATCGTGTCTATCGAGTCCACAATGTTCACAATGTGTGTTTAAATGGTCTCTGTGTCTAACTCCGTCCGTCTTCTCCGTCAAATGCAGGGGTAATTTCGAAACTTCACCCCCACAAATACTTCATGGCCGGCTTATTTACCTCTTTAGTCCCCAAAGTATTCGCAAAATGTCAATTTGGTTCCCAATATTCAAATCGCAAAAAAAAAAAATCAGAGAAGGAACATCGTTGGTCGATCTTGCTTGAAGATGCTATTCAAATAAATCTCGCTTCAAGATGTATTGTTGGTTGATCTCGCTTGAAGAGGCCTCCCATGGGCGATTTATCGATCTGGGGCAATTCCGGACCAGACCTTGCAGAATATGAGAGTGAGAGAGAGAGAGAGAGAGAGAGAGAGAGATAGAGGAGGAGGAGGAGGAGGAGGAGGAGGAAAAAAAAAAGAAAAAGATAATGGATCGGTTCAAAATTTGGAGATGTAAAAAAGACAAAAATCCCCCAATAATCTGTTTTTTTACAGAGCAAGAAAAACAAACAGTAAACCCATAAGCATTTTCAAATGTAAACTCATAAGCATAGAGCTAGAATACAAGAATTTTCCAAGATCCCATCTCGGTTCTCACTTCTCAACGGCGACACAGTGGCTGTACCGGCTGGTGGTACAGATCTGATAGCTTTCAATGTGGGGAGGGAGATAGAGAGGGCAGGCGAGTGCGACCACCGGTACCCGATAAGTTTCGTCGGGTTCTGATTGTTTCCCAAAAGCCGTCGCGGTAGATTCTGGCCATGAAGTGTTTAGAGGAGGCCATGAAGTGTTTGTGGGGGTGAAGTTTCGAAATTACCCCTGCATTTGACGGAGAAGACGGACGGAGTTAGACATAGGGACCATTTAAACACACATTGTGAACATTGGGGACTCGATAGACACGATTTGAATATTGGGGACCAAATTGACATTTCGGGAATACTTTGGGGACTAAAAAGGTAAATAAGCCGGCCGTGAAGTGTTTGTGGGGGTGAAGTTTCGAAATTACCCCTGCACTTGACGGAGAAGACGGACGGAGTTAGACACAGGGACCATTTAAACACACATTGTGAACATTGGGGACTCGATAGACACGATTTGAATATTGGAGACCAAATTGACATTTCGCGAATACTTTAGAGACTAAAAAGGTAAATAAGCCCTTTAAGTTGTGCAGAGGCCCGGCCGCCCGGGTCCCTTCTTGCACCCCCTTGGAACCGCCCTGGATATATAGTAGTACCAAAAATGTTACGGTTACAATATCCGAACACCAACATCCAGACACAACACTCACATGAGGGCAGAACTCATATGTGAGGCCGACCTATGTGTCCCATTCCTGTGTGAGTGTTGTATCCAGATGTTGTGTCTGTAGTATTGTCGAGCTAGAAACACGGTAGGACTAAGTCAAACATTTTTTTAAAATCTGGTGATTGACCTTTCAAAAGATTGAAGTTGAACGCCTAATGCGAAACCAGTTGGTTTCACTGGCAAGTGGCAATTGATGTCTTCTTTGTCTGAAGAATCTGGGGGTAGATGCTTTTTTTATATTCATTATGCTATTTTTTTTTTTCTTTTTTTGATCAATCCGCGTTTGGTTGGGTTTTGGAAAACCCGGTTTTTTACTTCTTTTTTTTTGTGGGCCCCCAAATATAAGTCCCTCCCTTTTCTCTCTTATATACATTTTTTGGAGCATAGTACTCTAGTGCATACATTGTACTGAGATGAGTCTGTTGACCCACTTTGAAAATCCACACAAATAATCTAAATCGTTCATTAACTTTAAAATAATATTATGAGTCACTTCTAAAAAAATCAACTCATTCGAAAAACTATAAGTGGTTGATCTTTCTTCTAATTATTCATTCACAATTTTGGGATTCTGAATTCTAAGAGAGGCTTGAAAGAAAGTTAGACAACTAGATCAAGTACTTAAAGTTATACGATTGACCTGATTTTTTTTCTGGATGACTTAAAAAATAATTTTAGAACTAATCGGCTTGCATTATTTATATGGGTATTTAAAGTGGTCCACATGAAAAGGGGCAGATTCTTCAAGGGCACAGGGGGGTCACGTGAACCCCTCAAATTCTAGTTTTTTCAGTTTTTTTTTTTAAATCTAGAAAAGGGTCTCCACTTTGTGTATCCCGTGGTGAATTAATCTTTTTAGTTTCACCGACAAATAATTTCAAAAAGAATTTACCAACTAATATTGAACAAATCTAATTGGGATCCTGCTACAAAACTATACATGAAAAACTTTAGGAATATATATGCTCTCTCATCCCTTTTTAAATGCCCACTATAAGAATATGTGCAATTATTGAACTTTTCTTCAAAATTCATTCAGTACTAATCGAAAAATTGAAATAGATTGATCACTTCTCTATCTTTGTCGTTGTCAATTCCTTTTCTTTTTCTCATAGGACTTACTTTCTGTTTTTCAAGCGTCATGAGCACAATATGCACAAAATGTTTCATAATGTTTCAAGTTTAAACTTTTTTGCTTAATGAAGAATGTTTAAACATTTTAGTATTTTGTTGGTATATTTATTAGTATATTAGACTATGAGTTTTTTTTTTTTTTCCCCAAAATTGTGTTTGAAAGTTGACCCCCCTGTGTAGTATTCCTGGATCCGCCACTGTACACGGACTCATCTCGCACAAACAATATATACATTAGAGTTGTGTTCCCAAAAATGTAGATGAGAGAAGATGGCGGACTTACATTTAGGGGCCCGCAGGAAAAAGTAAAAACCGGGTTTAATTTTTATTCTTAAGTTTTGTAGGTGCACATTGGTAGTTTACCATTGCATCATAGTAGCATGTGTCATTTATTCACGATATAAACTGCTTTTGGATTATTTCTCTGCATAGTCTTACTGGCCTTGTTCGTTTAGTAGTTTTAGTTTAGTTTACTAGACTTTTGGAAAAATGTGTAATGAGTGGAAAGAGATAGAGAGAGAAATGAGTGTAATGATTACAAAACTAAACTAAAACTAAACTATTTCTCTGCATAGTCCTACTATATTTCGGAGCCAAACGAAGCCATCTCTGGCTCTTGGTGGGATACCCGTGTGCATGCATCTCTACCTCCAGATTCTTCAAACAAAGAAGACATCAATTGCCACTTGCCAGTGGAACCAACTGGCTTCGCATTAGGCATTCAACTTCAATCTTTTGAAAGGTCAATCACCAGATTTGAAAAAAATGTTTGACTTAGTCCTACTATATTTCTACCTCAACAATGCTACAGGCACAATATCTGGATACAACACTCACACGGGAATGGGATACATGGGTCGGCCTCACATATGAATTCCGCCCTCATGTGAGTGGTGTGTCAAGGGCGATCACCAGCACCATCAGATCGGAGTATTTGGGAGAAATGTGTAGAATGCATTTCGCAACGGGAGTAATGTTTGGGTGATATGTGCATAATACATTTTGTATTTCTTTTGTTAACAAAATGAGAAAAGTAGAAAATGAGAAGTCAAAAAACTCATTTCCCTCTACTTTTGTCTTTTGCTCTCCTTCATCAAAAATAAAAAATGCATTTTGTTAAAACTTAATTTTGGGAGAGAATAGCCAATGAAGCAAAATGACAAAATGAGAAAAAGAACCTTCCAAACACTCTCTATGTTTGATTTTTGAGCAAAGTTGAAAACAATTTTGGGAGAGAATAGCCAATGAAGCAAAATGACAAAATGAGAAAAGAACCTTCCAAAGAATGTTTGATTTTTTAGCAAAGTTGAAAACTAAAGGAAACACACCCAGGTGTTGCCCCAGTGGTTAGGGCGAGTGTCTGACTTTAGGGGTAGTCCTTTCTGGTCGGTGTTCGATTCCCACGGGGTGAGTACCTGTGCTAAGCGGGGAGCCGTGACTGGTGTGGGTTGCGCTAGCTCCCTCCGAGGTTTGGGTCGTGCAGTGGGTCCAATTAGTGGCCTATTGTAGGGTTGTTCCTCGGTTATCAAAAAAAAAAAACTAAAGGACATCATCTACAGATTGAAGTCTATTCTTGGGAGTTTGCTGACTTTTCTATAAATGACATCATCTACAGATTGAAGTCTATTCTTGTTGCTATCTAATTCACTGTCTATCCGAGCGAGAGTGTGGTTTTTTTTGGGTGAATACTATTGCTACCATGGACTATCGCTGCTGCATCTGATCTCTTTCTTATCTGCTAATGTCCCTTGCCGAGTTTTGTGGATGTTGCAGCTCTCCTTTTCAAGTCTTGCCTGCAGTTACTGTTTTCGGTTTTGTGGCTGTTTTAGAGTTGTTTTAATTCTGGGAGTGTTTGTAGTTGTTTTTGCGGTGTGGTTTTCTTTGATGATCACTCGCCATCCATTTCTTTTCTTAGGCCTCCATGGCATTTTCTGTGTGGGCTTCCATGGCATATTCTATGTGGCCTTGCTACACTCTTGTATTTCTTTTTTCTATGAATGAAATTCATTTCGCCGTTCAAAAAAACTGCATCAAAATATATTCAAACGATTGAAGTTGAACAACTAATGCGAAACCTTTATCTTTATTTTATATTATATATTAACTCTCGGATGTAGGATTTGTGTCTAGCTAGAGCCCGAATCCCATAGAATTTTTCTTAATTTACCTAAAAATTATTATAATACGCAAGGATACTTTGAGTTGTCCAGAGGCCCGGGTCCCTTCTTGCACCCCCTTGGAACCGCCCCTGGATATATAGTACAGTAGTACCAAAATGTTACGGCCACAATATCCGAACACCAACATCCAGACACAACACTCACATGAGGGCGGAACTCATATGTGAGGCCGACCCATGTGTCCCATTCCTGTGTGAGTGTTGTATCCAGATGTTATGTCTGTAGCATTGTTGAGGTAGAAATATGGTAGGACTAAGTCAAACATTTTTTTAAAATCTGGTGATTGACCTTTCAAAACATTTTTTTAATGCGAAACCAGTTGGTTCCACTGGCAAGTGGAAATTGAATATTGATGCATGTCTTCTTTGTTTGAAGAATATGGAATTAGTAGATGCACATGCCATTATGTTTTTTCTTTCTTTTTTGGATCAATCCGCGTTTGGTTGGGTTTTGGAAAACCCGGTTTTTACTTCTTTTTTTTTGTGGGCCCCCAAATGTAAGTCCACCGTTTTCTCTCTTATCTACATTTTTGGGAACATAGTACACTAGTGCATACATTGTGCTGAGATGAGTCTATAGACCCACTTCGAAAACCCACACAAATAATCTAAGTCGTTCATTAACTTTAAAATAATTTTTTGAGTCACTTCTAAAAAATCAACTCATTCGAAAAACTATAAGTGGTTGATCTTTCTTCTAATTATTCATTCACAACTTTGGGATTCTGAATTCTAACAGAAGTTTGAAAAAAGTTGGACAACTAGATCAAGTACTTAAAGTTATACGATTGACCTGATTTTTTTTCTGGGTGACTCAAAAAATAATTTTAGAACTAATGGACGGCTTGCATTATTTATATGGGTATTTAAAGTTCTAGTTTTTCCAGTGTTTTTTTTTAAATCTAGAAAAGGGTCTCTACTTTGTGTATCCCGTGGTGGATTAATCCTTTTAGTTTCACCGACATAATTTAAAAAAGAATTTACCAACTAATATTGAACAAATCTGATTGGGATCCTAGTTGCAAAACTATACATGAAAAATTTAGGAATATATATGCTCTCTCATCCCTTTTTAAATGCCCACTATAAGAATATGTGCAATTATTGAACTTTTTTTCAAAATTCATTCAGTACTAATCGAAAAATTGAAATAGATTGATCACTTCTCTATCTTTGTCGTTGTCAATTCCTTTTCTTTTTCTCATAGGACTTTACTTTCTATTTTTCAAGCGTCATGAGCACAATATGCACAAAATGTTTCATAATGTTTCACGTTTAAACTTTTTTTCTTAATGAAGAATGTTTAAACATTTTGGTATTTTGTTGGTATATTTATTATATTAGAATATGAGTTTTTTTTTTCTTTTCCCAAAGTTGTGCATGAAAGGTGACTCTCCTGTGTAGTATTCCTGGATCCGCCACTGCACATGGACTCATCTCGCACAAACAATGGGACGCGGGGGGCGTGGTGTGCACAAGCTGCTGTGCAGCGCGCTGTGCATCAAAACGACGTCGTTTTGATGCACTTATGGGTCACAAAATGCTGCCGGGAAGGGCTCTGTTTGGGGCCTTGATAATCCATTATTCTTCCGTTCTTCTCCTCCTTCTCATTGCTCCTCTCCCCACTTATCTGAAGGATTCTTCCCTCTTCCACTTCCACTTTCACCTCTTCTTTCTTCAATCCCGGAAGGTCGGCCTTGAACACATGAACTTCTAGTGTCTCCTTCCAGTCGATCCGTGCATTGGATTGAGAGGTTTCGTGAGCCGAGGCTGGTGCGTTGGTGATCGCAGGGGTGAAGAAGCCAATGAAGGGGTCCCAGACGTCCAGAGAGAATGGATCGAAGACGTTTGTTTTACGGCTACCGAAGAAGCTGGGAATGAGACATTTTTTTCTAATGGTTTTGACAGTGTTTCAAACAGAGTGATTGTTTTGAAGAATCTGATGAAGAAAAAGTTAAACGCCTGGAATTCAACGAGGTACGCAGAAACTGGCCTGGACATCCACTTATAAAAAATAAATAGCATGTGTGTTTAACAAAAATTATTTTTGTCCAAAGATACCCTGCGTTGAATCTTACTGATGTACATTTTTTTTTTCGTGTTCATTCATTCCATAAAGGAAGTAGCATTTTGTTGGGGGATATTGTGACCAAAATATGGAAAACAAGAACGGAAGAGTAATGGGTTTTCAATGCCCCAAACAGAGCCTTTCCCGGCAGCATTTTATGACCCATAAGTGCATCAAAACGACGTCGTTTTGATGCACAGCGCGCTGCACAGCAGTTTGCGCGCACGCAGCACGCCCCCCCGTGTCCCAAATAATGTATACATTAGAGTTGTGTTCCCAAAAATGTAGATGAGAGAGAAGATGGCGGACTTACATTTAGGGGCCCGCAGGAAAAAGTAAAAACCGGGTTTAATTTTTATTCTTATAATATTAATTACCTAAGTTTTGTAGGTGCACATTGGTAGTTTACCATTGCATCTTAGTACCACATGTCATTTATTCACGATATAAACTGCTTTTGAATTATTTCTATGCATAGTCTTACTGGCCTTGTTCGTTTAGTAGTTTTAGTTTAGTTTACTTTTGGAAAAATGTGTAATGAGTGGAGAGAGATAGAGAGAGAAATGAGTGTAATGATTACAAAACAAAACTAAAACTAAACTATTTCTCTGCATAGTCCTACTATATTTGGGAGCCAAACGAAGCCATCTCTGGCTCTTGGTGGGATACCCGTGTGCATGCATCTCTACCTCCAGATTCTTCAAACAAAGAAGGCTTATTTACCTTTTTAGTCCCCAAAGTATTCGCGAAATGTCAATTTGGTCCCCAATATTCAAATCGTGTCTATCGAGTCCCCAATGTTCACAATGTGTGTTTAAATGGTCCCTGTGTCTAACTCCGTCCGTCTTCTCCGTCAAATGCAGGGGTAATTCCGAAATTTCACCCCCACAAAGCGGCTTATTTACCTTTTTAGTCCCCAAAGTATTCGCGAAATGTCAATTTGGTCCCCAATATTCAAATCGTTTCTACCGAGTCTCCAATGTTCACAATGTGTGTTTAAATGTTCACAAAGCTTATCTTCAACCTCTAAACCCTTACGCCCTGTTTGGCTGGCGGATTTGCGGCCGGATTTGGGGACCAAATTGACATTTCGCGAATACTTTGGGGACTAAAAAGGTAAATAAGCTGTTTTGTGGGGGTAAAATTTCAAAATTACCCCTGCATTTGACGGAGAAGACAGAAGGAGTTAGACACAGGGACCATTTAAACACACATTGTGAACATTGGGGACTCGATAGACACGATTTGAATATTGGGGACCAAATTGACATTTCGCGAATACTTTGAGGACTAAAAAGGTAAATAAGCCAACAAAGAAGTCATCAATTGCCACTTACCAGTGGGACCAACTGGCTTCGCATTACTTCAATCTTTTGAAAGGTCAATCACCAGATTTTAAAAAAATGTTTGACTTAGTCCTACTATATTTCTACCTCAACAATGCTACAGGCACAACATCTGGATACAACACTCACACGGGAATGGGATACATGGGTTGGCCTCACATATGAATTCCGCCCTCATGTGAGTGTTGTGTCAGGGGCGATCACCAGCACCATCAGATCGGAGTATTTGAGAGAAATGTGTATAATGCATTTCGCAACGGGAGTAATGTTTGGGTGATATGTGCATTTCACATTTTGTATTTCTTTTGTTAACAAAATGAGAAAAGTAGAAAATGAGAAGTCAAAAAGCTCATTTCCCTCTACTTTTGTCGTTTGCTCTCCTTCATCAAAAATAAAAAATGCATTTTGTTAAAACTTAATTTTGGGAGAGAATAGCCAATGAAGCAAAATGACAAAATGAGAAAAAGAACCTTCCAATCACTCTCTATGTTTGATTTTTGAGCAAAGTTGAAAACAGTTTCGGGAGAGAATAGCCAATGAAGCAAAATGACAAAATGAGAAACAGAACCTTCCAAACACTCTCTATGTATTATTTTTGAGCAAAGTTGAAAATTCCTTTGGAATTTTGCTACGAGCAATGAAAGAAATCCCGAAGTCCATCCCGATCCAACGTATCATTTATTCAGATGATCAGTCTACGGTATGCATGTCAACCTCGATAAGTCTTGGTCATAGGTCTTTAGATTTTATTACTCACACATAAAGGGCTTTAATTGCAGTGGTCTCCCATGACTAATACACAAGTGGACTGAAAGAAAGGAATTTTTACTCGGTCGTATATATGGGAACCTACAAAGTACAAATAGCAATTTTTCTCCCAAAAAAATAATTTCGGGAAACATATATAGTTCAATTAAGTAACACTTTAAGAATAATCAAGTCTTACATGATTTCAATCTATGTGATCTCTGTGGGCGAGAAAAAAAAATTTGTACACATAATTTCATATTTAATATGGGTCTTGTTTGGTAGATTTTGTCGAGTATGTTCTAAAAAATTAAATTTTATTAAAAATAGATGTGTAAAATAAAAATTATAAACATTTAAAGTTTTAAAAGATAAAAAGGAATGAGAGAGAGAGAGAGTAGTGGGTGTAGGTGATGGTTCTTGCTTTAGCCAAAATGATAAGCGGAAAAGGTAAGAATAGTCAACAACAAGGCACAGTAGGAAAGAGAATAGAGTGATCTAGACGAAGGGAGAAGCATAAAGCAGGTGTGCACAGAAAGGACTAAGGCAGTGGATTGCTCTCAATCGAATCCGTGTGATACCCTGGTGACCTAAGAGATGGGGAATGACTTCACAGAGAGAATCTTCTTCTCTCAATTAGTGATTATCCTTTTTCTCTCTCTAGGATGGCATATGTTCTGCCAAAATTTCACCAACCTCTGGTTATTGAAAGGGAATGTCCCATATTTATAGGCACCTTGGACCAATGATTAGGTGTCAGGCTGTCACCCTATAATATGATGACACGTGTAATTTCCGTACAACCTGACCGTACGGGTGACGTCATCCACAGCGCGGCTGACCCGCGCGGTGGCGCGCTATCCACCACGCAAGATCCACTTATTCTTTATAGCCACCAAGCCACTGAATCTCCCTTATACCCGTTAGGGCAAGGTCGTGACCTGTTCGGTCGTGCCTATAGCGCAGCCAAGCCTCATGGGGGCCCCGGGGTCCTACCTTCAGACCGCAACAGGTATAATTACCTGGGCCATGTAAGACTAGCTTCTCGCGTTTTCACCCATGTCTCTGGGCCGCGCTAGCCGTTTGGACCAGGGGTTTTTCTCTTGTTCGGATGGCCCATGGTTCACGTGATCCCCCTCAAATTCTAGTTTTTCCAGTTTTTTTTTTTTAAATCTAGAAAAGGGTCTCCACTTTGTGTATCCCGTGGTGGATTAATCCTTTTAGTTTCACCGACAAATAATTTAAAAATGAATTTACCAACTAATATTGAACAAATCTTATTGGGAGTCTGCTGCAAAACTATACATGAAAAATTTAGGAATATATATGATCTCTCATCCCTTTTTTAAATGCCCACTATAAGAATATGTGCAATTATTGAACTTTTTTTCAAAATTCATTCAGTACTAATCGAAAAATTGAAATAGATTGATCACTTCTCTATCTTTGTCGTTGCCAATTCCTTTTCTTTTTCTCATAGGACTTTACTTTCTATTTTTCAAGCGTCATGAGCACAATATGCACAAAATGTTTCATAATGTTTCAAGTTTAAACTTTTTTGCTTAATGAAGAATGTTTAAACATTTTAGTATTTTGTTGGTATATTTATTATATTAGACTATGAGTTTTTTTTTGTTTCCCCCAAAGTTGTGCTTGAAAGGTGACCCCCATGTGTAGTATTCCTGGATCCGCCACTGCACATGGACTCATCTCGCACAAACAATGGGACGCGGGGGGCGTGCTGCGCGCAAGCTGCTGTGCATCAAAACGACATCGTTTTGATGCACTTATGGGTCACAAAATGCTGCCAGGAAGGGCTCTGTTTGGGGCCTTGAAAATCCATTATTCTTCCGTTCCTCTCCTCCTTCTCACTGCTCCTCTCCCCACTTATCTGAAGGATTCTTCCCTCTTCCACTTCCACTTTCACACCTCTTCTTTCTTCAATCACGGAAGGTCGGCCTTGAACACATGAGCTTCCAGTGTCTCCTTCCAGTCGATCCGTGCATTGGATTGAGAGGTTTCGTGAGCCGAGGCTGGTGCGTTGGTGATCGCAGGGGTGAAGAAGCCATCGAAGGGGTCCCAGACGTCCAGAGAGAATGGATCGAAGACGTTTGTTTTTCGGCTATCAAAGAAGCTGGGAATGAGACATTTTTTTCTAATGGTTTTGACAGTGTTTCAAACAGAGTGATTGTTTTGGAGAATCTGATGAAGAAAAAGTTAAGCGCCTGGAATTCAACGAGGTACCCAGAAACTGGGCTGGACATCCACTTATAAAAAATAAATAGCAAGTGTGTTTAACAAAAAATATTTTTGTCCAAAGAGAACCTGCGTTAAATCTTACTGATGTACATTTTTTTTTCGTGTTCATTCCTCCCATAAAGGAAGTAGCATTTTGTTGGGGGATATTGTGACCAAAAAATGGAAAACAAGGACAGAAGAATAATGGGTTTTCAACGCCCCAAACAGAGCCCTTCCCGGCAGCATTTTGTGACCCATAAGTGCATCAAAACGACGTAGTTTTGATGCACAAAGCGCTGCACAGTTGTTTGCGCGGCACGCCCCCAAACAATGTATACATTAGAGTTGTGTTCCCAAAAATGTAGATAAGAGAGAAAATGGCGGACTTACATTTAGGGGCCCGCAGGAAAAAGTAAAAACCGGGTTTAATGTTGACTTTAGTCAACGATGGGTCGCACGCTGACCTCCCCTACAATGGCCCCCACGCGCGTGTGGGACACGCGAGCGCGTGGCGTGAACATCACGCGCGAGTGACGTCAGCGCAATATCCGATCTCTGACGCCTTTTCAGGGAATCGTCCTTTCGACTGAACGAGGTCATTATTGCAGCGGCTCTTCGAACTCCGCCATAATGGTGATTGATTGCGATCGTTGGGGCACTTTTTCCTCCCCTATAAATTCACCACTCCTCTTCATTTTTCATTTTACTTTCTCTTGCAACTCTTCAGAGCTTCTCCCTCTAAGATTTCGCTCTCTCTCTCTCTCTCTCTCTCTCTCTCTCTCTCTCTCTCTCTCTCTCTCTCTCTCTCTCTCTTCCCTCTTCTCGTCACCCTTTCTACTTCTCTCACGAACCCTTGTTCCATAAAATGACTCGTGGAGAGCAAATCAAAGGAGGAAGACCCACCGTGCAGGGTGGCCCAGTTCCCTCAAATGATCAATGGCGTAGGGCACCCTATCTTAAAGGTAAGAGTGACCCTTTCTGGATGAAAATAGAATCATACGCGCCAATTCATGAACAAAAAAAAACAAAAAATTAAAAAAAAAAAGTTGTATTTTTTTTATAGAGAGAAAGAGAGAGAGAGTTGGACAAAAAAAAGAAAAAAAAAAGTTACAAATTGTTTTTTTTTTTAAATGGGTTAAAAAAAGTTACGACAAGGTTCCGCACAAATATGTTCAGAAATTATAGAATTTAACAAATAACAGAAATTAATCAAATTATAGAAGTCAATTTACAAAAATACTAAGTTTATTTAACTAAAATAAGCAATAAAC
This sequence comes from Vaccinium myrtillus, assembly GCA_016920895.1. Taxonomy (NCBI): domain Eukaryota; kingdom Viridiplantae; phylum Streptophyta; class Magnoliopsida; order Ericales; family Ericaceae; genus Vaccinium; species Vaccinium myrtillus. The sequence continues at coordinate 33,305,348 of CM029273.1, read as the reverse complement.
TTCATATGAAGGGTCCCGCAAGGTGTAAATCCAGAACTCCAATTTTCGGACAAAAATTCGACGATCTGAACCGTTAGATGTGTTTAAAACGTGTTTTTAAGGTCCTACAAGAGGATTTGGCAAAAAAAATATTACCCAAAAGGGCTTGATCGGAGCAATTTTTCATAAAACAGTTATATGAAAAATTGCTTCGATCAAGCCCTTCTGGGTAGTTTTTTTTTTTTTGCCAAATCCTCGCATTGGATCTTATAAACACGTTTTAAACACATCTAATGGTTCTGATTTTCAAAAAATAGATCAGGTGGCCTTGAACTGGTGCATTATAGTGTTCAAATGCCACTGGAAGCACTGAATGTGATCCGATCATGTGATTACCGACATCGGATGATCATCGATTTCGAGGAGAATGATAGAATTCATAAGATGTTAAATCATATCGGTTTAGATCAAACATTCAAGAAAACTTGTCTGCACCCACCATTCAATGTTATACATTGAACTTACTTAGTTATGAACCAATATATACTGCTATAGTCTAATGTACGTTAGCGATACGATCGCAACACAATTACGACGATCCACACCTACTATTTTGTTTATTTTGGTGTTTTAATAAACCTCACCAAATTTTGGGTCAATCTGATTTTGAAAGGCCCTTCATCGGGAGATTCGGGACGTGGGAATAAATAGTAGAAAAATATTTGTTAACTCCGATCGAGCATATATACAGAGATAATAAATTTACTTAATTTTTTACATGAATAATATATTCCCTCTTACAAAAAATATAGACAATTCCGATTTTCCAAAAAAAACTCGAAAGGTCCTCGAGTAATGCATCGTAACTTTACAAGGATTTTACATATATGTAATAACATGTACTGCACACACACACACACAAAAAAAAAACTTAGCTTTTTGTTTCCCTCCATACATGTAATGCTCCCGCCCAATTATATTGGGTTCCCTCCATTTCTTCCCCCCTAAATCAGTCTGTCACAGAGAGAGAGAGAGAGAGAGAGAGAGAGAGAGAGAGCACTCTGTTGAAGCATGGATCTCCGGTCAACAGTAGAAGGATCTCCGGCCACAACCATTACTTGCGGCACCTCGGACATAGCACGCACCTCTACGACGGCACCTATACACATGGGATGCTTTCACCTTTGGTATTACATTCACCATCAACCATGTGACCCAGCTTGGGCTACACCACCAAAGACACACAAATGATGTCTGGAACCAGTAAAAAATGAAGGTATTACTCCATTTAGGTATTACTGCAATTCTTGCTAATCTTTTCTAGCTTTAACTATTTGATTCTCGAAACCAACAAGAGTGTGAGAAAGGTGTTTGACTAAATGTAACCAGAACTTCTAACCCTTACTCTACTCTACTGCAATTGTTTTCATCAATTTTTATCTAACCAATTAGGAGCGTGAACATGTTTCTGTCTTTGCACTAAGAAAGCTTGAGACGGATATTAGGGACGAAATTACGTTTTTGCTATGTGTTAGTTCATCGAAATCCCACAGCTTGTCCGAGATGGATGTGTGTTAGCTATTAAGTTTATTGTTTCAAACCACCCACCAAGTGTTTGACTAAATGACCAAGTGAGTACGTGCCTTCCTTTTGTATCAGCTTATTCATGATAATTCTACTTTCCTTCTAACTTGCATAACTGCTTATAGAGAGACATTAGCATCGACAACTTGATACTATGGATTTTTTTTCCCTTTTAAAGTAGCATATCTACTTATATGGAGACATTTCCCTTTCCTCACTCCAATTGCAGACATGCAGTGCACTGATTTTTTTATCCGATCCGTTGGGATTTTCCTTTAAGTTGGCATTTTAATTTACTTTGAGGATTGAATTTTCCAATGGAGATGGGGAGGTTGGGATAAGAACTTGTTTTATGTTTGGAAAACTATGGTGACCACTACATGTGAATGACCAATTTTCAAGGAAATGGTAGGGAAGAGTGGCTTCAAGCCCTACCTAGGGCATTAGTTGCAGGTTTTGTCAAAACAGACATAGAGTTCTAGCAAAAGGCACGTATCCATTACTGTCCATCTTGTTAGTTTTTCGATGCTCAATTTTGTTTAGTCTTTCGTGTTCGTATTTTGCTGCTTGATGTTGGTATCAGGTGACACATTTGGGACTACAGTTACATTTGTGGTAATTGATGGGTGGACAATGACTGTTGCATCTGTTGGAGATTCTGTATGCATATTAGACAACAGGGTGGTTTGGTTCCTCTATTAACGGTTGATCATAGGCTAGAAAAGAATATGGAAGAGAGGGAACAAGTCACAGCAAGTGGGGGTAAGTGGGAAGGCTTAACATTTTCAGGGGCGACGGGGTAAATATACAAAGTTTTTTTTTTTGCACTCTTCTCCAAGATTGGTTTTAAATCTTTCTTGATTATTACGTTTGGATTTTAGGTTGGTCCGCTTCAATGTTGGCATGGTGGATTGTGCCTCTCTAGGTCAATTGGTGAAGGAACTAAGCTTCCTGCTGTTGTGACTGCAGAGGAATTGTTTGAGGAGGGTTTTGCAATGCTTGTCAAAAGGTATGTCTCCATAACACATGCCTTCAAAATCAAAAAATGTATGAACACTTAAATTATATGTAAAACAGAGTATAATATTTTTGCATGTGGCAATTTTGTATAATTACATGTTATTCCTTTCTTCTTGTTGATGCGAACCGAGTTGGATGCCGTCTAACTTACAAAGACTTCTTGGCCATGATGGGTGACTTGGGAGCTCAAATCTAGTGCATATATGTGACTTGGCAGCACAAACTTGATGACCAATTTTTGGGATAAAAAAGTAGTCATCTTGAGCTCTTCTCCTAAAATTTTCCATATTTACACTTTCTTACGGTGTAGAGAGCTACATGAGATGTTGATATATATCGTAGTGTTCCGTAAACGGCACGATTTAAAAAGGCATGGCATGGCACGGCACACGATTAAATAAACGCGCCGGCACGGCACGATACGATTTTAAAAAGCACGGCACGGTATAACACGATAAAAATGCACGATACGACACGATAAAAAAAAGGCACAGCACGACACAACAAAAAAAAGGCACGGCAACACATGACAAAAAAGGCACGGCACGACACGATAAAAAAAGGCATGGCACGACAGGACACAATTAAGTCAATGGGCTGGCACGTCACGACACGACACGATTAATTAATCGGGCACGACACGACTTAAAAAAGGCACGGCACGGCACGATGAAGTAAATGGGCACGGCACGAAGCACGGTTGGCACGACACGATGAAGTAAATGGGCACGTCACGAAGCACGGTTGGCACGGCACAGCACGCACATTAGATTAGTTGGAAATAATAAAAACAGAAAACAAAAATGCACAATCCAACTGCCCAAACTCCCTCGGCACAGAGGCACATAGAGTTTGGGCACAAAGAATCTCGCACCTACATATAGATCTCTGATCGCATCGTAATCCTAAGCGAGTTTCGTCGCCGCATCGAACTAATTGAAACTATATGGATATGAATTCACTGGTATATGATTTGTATGGATTCACTGGGAGGACCAAATCAACATAATCAAAATTGGCGTTGAGAGAGAGAGATGGTAACAGCTTCGTCCCTCGACTTGTAGCCACCGGCGGCAGACGATGAAGCATGTTTTCTGTCACAGGAGGATGGGAGGGTGTGAGGTGGTGATGACGCATCTATAGAAAAGTTATTAATCTCGTCTTGTACCGGTCGGTACATCCCGTACAGAAGAAAAATGGGGTACTGTACCTCATATTTCGCCCAATACCGTGTGTTCCGATCTGTTGCAGGTGTTCCAGCCCATCTCGGCCATTTTTTAGATACCGACCAGTACAATTTCCTTTTTCTTGTAATCGTTAAATCGTTAATTTTGAGAGAGTTGCTTTTAAAATTGCAGTTTACTTCAACCCTTTAGTGTAATTTTCATGTTAAACTAGTTGGGGACTTCTTCTTTTTTTTTGGTAAATGTCAATTATATACCAAAAAACTAAGGATACACAAGGGATACTTCCCTTGACAAGAAACAAAATAGCAACAATATCAAAAGGGCATCAGCCTTCAACGCCTAAAACATAGCTAGACAACTACTCCAAACCACAAGAAATGAGCTACACAAAATCATACAGTTAACTACCGAAAATCATAGGAGAAACATTCCAGAAACACCAGATACGGCACAACCTGGTATTGGAATTGCACTTGTTAATTCTCCGCCAAGAACTAGCCTTGCCCCTGACATCATCCACAATAGCAGAGCAAAAGGTAGTATCGGTCTTCGCTTGCCTCCTGAAAATCCTAGCATTTCTCTCCATTCATAAATGGTACACTGACCCAGCCAGAACTAATCTATATAACATTGCACCCATACTCCCTCCCTTTATGTTTGCATTGCACAAGCAAGCTCCATACTCCAAATGAAAGGAGGCCTCACAATCCTAAATTTCCTCAGAAGATTAGCCCAAATCCCTCTAGAAAAAGAACACTTGAAAAACAGATGATCATGATACTCATTCACGCTATTGCATAAAACACAAACAGGATTCATTGTAGCATTCCACAATCTGACTCTATCTTTTGTTGCTGATCTGGTCCTACAACAGCACCATAAGATAAAAACCCATCTGGGATATTCCCTTGAAACCAAACAACTGAGCACCAAGGAACCAGCAAACCTCCATCTCTAATTGCAGCCATAGCTGACTACACTGAAAAAACCCCATTGGTACAGGGAACTCAAGTCACTGCATCAGACATATCAAGGTTTGGAGGAGGAATATGACAGTTCATTATTGTGCGGATAGCTTCACTTCTTTGCGTTGGCCAATTCCACTCACCATTAACGAGAATAGATGAGACTTTTGCAAGGTAGAAGTTTCCAATATTCCGAACAACGGCATCCCCAAATCCGTCTAGTAGCAGTCCAAAAGAATGCTATCAAGCCATAGAAAGGTATCTTTTCCATCGCCCACAATGTATTTAATTAAGGGCTTAGCAAGCCCTCTCAGATTAAAGAGTTTTCTCATTGTCCACGAAGAGTTTTGAGGGGGACACATACTCCAAAAAAAATTATGTTTAATCACATACGTATGGCCCAAATGTGACGCATCATTGAAGCCTTATTCTACAACTTCAGAGGCTTGAAACCTAACCCGCCCTCTTCCTTAGGGTAACAAAATTCCTGCCAGCTTATCTTGGCACCCGAAGACCTTAACACCGATCCAGTCAATAAGAAATCTTTCAAAACTCCTTCCACTTTCTTAAGAATCCTTTGAGGAAGAATGAAAATAGAACACCAGTAAGTTTGGGAACTTGTTTTGATGCTAGAATGTTGTTTTTTTTCTTCTTTTTTTTTTACATGAAGTACTGGAATGGTTGCATTTTGGATATGATCAGATGCACTTTGTCTATGCAAAGTTATGATGCTTTCTTTTCTTCTTTTTTTGTCTTTTTTTTTTGTCGAATTGCATATTTTTGGAGAATTATACCGTAGATTGTTGCAATCAATCCAGAACTGTACCCCGATATGCATCGGGACATACCGTCCCAGTAAGAACTTTAGTCTATGGGCAGAATTGGCGGAGACATCGGGGCCGTCCCCGGATCCTTATGCGTAAACAAGCTCAGAAGTGATTTTGGTATAAACGTACGCTCATCTTATACAGAACTTTTGAAAGTGAAGCTAGAGAAGTGTAGACACCCCAATTTTGATAAACTTGTGCATCCCCAATGATGAAAAGGACGCACGATTTGTACCTTGGAACGGATACTTGAGTCGGATGGATCGCATGAACCAAAAACCCAAACCCACCAGAACCGTACGGCCCAAAACCTATAACCGTACGGCTTGAAATTCTATTTGCACCGTGCGGTGTCACTTTGTGCACCGTACGGCATACCATTGACACCGTACGGCGCCCTTGTCCCATCAACAGGATTCCCGGGTTCGCCCAGCAGCTCAGAAGCGATGATGATATTCGCAAAATCATGACATTCACTGGCGTACGGGAATCGTCGGAATGATGAAGCGTCCAAAACTTCGTCTATATAAGACGTGAAATGGAAGGCCGACGAGAGGATTCAAGAACTCTCAGAAAAATTTCCCTCAAAGAAGACATCGTTCTCCCCCGTTATTCAGTCAAAATCTTCTTCAAAATCCAACCTTACAACTACCATTCCCAGCCTTCAAAACCAATCCTTTTCAGACACTTTCATCATAATCAAGCATATCCGAGGTATACATTCGCGTCCAAATTGAAATAGCAATCTTCTGAGGGGTCTCCATCGAGCTTGAGGGGAGCTCTGTAGCTCTTCCTTAAGTCCAAACGGAGCTTTTTCAACGAAATTTAAACCTCTCGGGTGAGTTTCGCGTGACATCCTCTATTGTCGCGAGATGCCATCCCTAAGGTGAGGTACATTCTTTTATCAAAACCATTTTCCAAACCCATTTTCATCAACAAATAAGTTGGTTTTTACAATAAAAACATAAGCTGGTTTTGATCGGATAAAAATGGTAATTTTTTAAAAAAAACGCACTGCACAGGGGCACCGTACGGCACCCCCCCCATGGCACCGTGCGGTGTTATTTTTGATATCGTACGATGTCACTGGAAAGATGCTCTGTTTTCTGGAATCCGACGCTCTGTTTTTCGATTGAAACCAGTGAAGAAATTACAGTTTCTCCCCCTCTACTTTCTGTTTTACATTTGTCTCCCCCTCTTAGTTAAATTTCTTGCATTTTGATTACTTGTTCGTGTATCATTTGATTTGTTATCGTTATCTGTTTCTTTTAAGCATATTATCGTCTGATATTTTGTTTTATGTGAAATAAGATTTTCCGTAAAATCTTTTCAAAGAATAATCCCACAAAAATTTAGTAAAGACCGGAAAAATCTGGGCAAGCGGGGTGCATTTTTCAAACAAAACCTTCCCCGCGGGTAACCTGGCTCCTGAATCCAAATCTCTATTTTTCGCAGATCAAACCCTTTTTCAGCGGCACAAGAGTCATTATTTTTCTAAACGGTTTCTCGGGTACCCAACATTCTTCAAGAATTAAACCCCGGGTGGCGACTCTAAATTTTTCCTTTTTGCTGGATTACCTTTTTTCACAAACACAACCAAAAACTCCGTGGATACAATCTCGCAACCGCGAGGAAAACCAGCGTCCACAAGAAGGAAGGAAATGAGCCATCTAAACTAGACCGGCCCGTACATTCCCCTTTCTTATTTATGCCCCCAAAATAAAGGTGAAACATACCATTTTTTCCCGTTTAGTGAGAAAGAGAACAACACTCCGAAGTAGCTAGGGAATGCTCTTTGTGACAGGATTTGTAGCTAGTGCTAAATATTAAAGCATGCAAAAACCTATTAAAGTGGAACACTACAAGATATTTAGAATGATACTCCCTCCATTCCAAAATATTTATCCGGTCTGTAAAATAAGAATAAAATAATACAATTTTTTTCTCAAACATATAACTGGGTTCGAAGCTAACACGAAAACCATTAACACTCTTTATTTCTCAAACATATAGTCTTCACTCGCACCACTAGACCAACAAGTTATTGATCTTTACCAAACTTAACCTATAAATTCTACACACCATACTCAAACCCTAACAACTCCAAAGGCAAGAGGAATCCAGCTTAATTAACTGGTGATGCAGTGTACGGAACTTCGACGAGCGTCGATTGTTTAGAAGGAGCAGCCATGAGAGATGCAAGAATTGGCTTACCCTTCTCAATAGTTTTGATGATTCCCAAGAACATGAGCCTGTATAGAACCACCATCCCAAACAAAACGGCAACATCAACCCACTTGGAATAACCCATTTCCACTTGCCATATATTTCTCAAGATCTCATCTCCATTAATTGTTGGTGGCCCTCCTGCTATATTGTTTGGGAAAGTTAATCCTAAAAACTCGTTCTTCAAAAACCCTTGGAGCGCGTACTTGTGGAAGGCGATGTAGTACATTGGGTATCTCCAAAACGGCTTCGGAAGATCGTTTGGTAATCGAAAGAATCCCCCGTTCAACATCATCACACCTTGAATTCCAGATCCGGCGATAATTCCCATGAGGAAATCCGGAACTATACTCGCGACGATCATCATTAGGCTTTCGACCAACAACATGCACGCGTATAGCAACACCACGAAGTAGGCAAAGTGGTCTATCCCTTTCTGAAGTCCAACGAGGTAATAAGCCATTGCCCCGGGTACCACAGAGATAAGAAACAGGTATGGGAGGGAAGAAAATGTGTTTCCCACGACGAATGCACCAACACCATAGTGGCCATTTAGCCTCTCTCGAGTAAAAATCTGATTTTGACAAGGAATTAAAAAAAATTAATATTAACATCAATCGAATTCAATCAAGTTAATAGAGATGAAATCACGCGATATGCACCTTCATGTCCTCCACAAAAGAGGGGAATCCACCAATTGCCATGAATGTCAAAAATGCTGCCACAAACATGAGCATCGAACCTCTAGCCTGCATCAATTAATGGGCAAATAAGTAGTTAGCTATGTTTCATTGATTCATCAACATCGCAACAAATGAAATAAATTAATTTTCACCTTGGTGGCTTAATTACCTGAATGGATCCATAGCTATGTCCAATGTCATTAAAAATAGTCCCAACACATAAGCATAGAGCGATGTAAATCGCTAAGCGAAGCCAGTAGTAGCCTAAATCGCGATACATGTTCACAAAAGATCTTCTGGAGAGAACTTGACACTGAGTAACAAAGCCTGCTTGGCTTCCTTTCTTCTCCAATCGTCCGCCACCCTTTAAAACAAAAAGAACCCACTTTAATTAAGTACACCCATTTTTATTTTGATAGAAATTGAGATCAATGAAAAGTTAAATTATATAGGAGTACCAAAAAAAAAAGGTTTGATTGCATATTTGTATACCTGTAGGCATATCTCGAATACCCGTTGTTCAACTTGTTTGTAACCCTCGGATGACTTATATGACTTGACAAGGGTATTAATTGCCTCTACAGTGCTCATCTTTCCACCATGGCCTTTTTCAATACCCTAACAAACGGCAAACAACTCAATGAACTCCATGTATCAAGGTTTTGAAAAACCAAAATGCTACGGACATAACATTTAAATACAATATTCGGATAAATTAAATGTTCATATGTGGAGGGACCTTAAAGAGAAGAAGAACTGGGTGAAGTGATCATTAAAATTTAATTCATCGGCAAACGAAAAGATTTTATTGAAAACTCGAAAGGGTGCATCGAGAGACGGTTTAGGGATTGAGCATCACTCTTAGAGCATACAGCCCAACAGAGTTAGATCTAGGGCAAAAGAAAAGAAAAAACATCCAATAAAGCATTGGACTACGGCCAAAAACGAAAATGTTAGGATACAGGAAAAGTTCCTCGAAAAGGTCCAAAAAAGAAAAATCAACAGTTCAGATTCACGTGATTATGACTACTTACCACATCAAAATCTTTGTTGACCGTTCTGAGGTAGTGATCAGATGGATTCCTCATTGGTGGACAAGGGAAGCCATTCAAAGTGAAAAACTGCATCAAAATATATTCATCAATCAATCCCAGTACTTGTCCATTCTCTTATGTATTGACCATAACCAATTAATTTCTGAGGAAAAAGCTAAAATCAGTCTACTGAGTAGTCACTATGATCTTTCTTTGACCGGTAAGAGTGTATTTTTACCTGTAAAAGTGTATTTTTAATTTGCACTCTTACAAGTAAAAATACATTATTATCAGTCAAAGAAAGGTCTTAGTGACAACTCAGTAGGCTGTCGAAGGATTTCTAATGTACCAAGAGAAGGAAAAGAATACATTTTGATTAGCTTTATATGATATTGGTTATATATGTTATGTTACCTCATTTGCAGCTGAAGCATAACCGAAATAGACAGTTCGACCGGACGAGAGAAGGCATAAATTGTGAAACAGTTCAAAGACTTCACTGCTAGGTTGGTGGATGGATGCGACCACGGTCCTCCGGTCCTGTCGCGCGAGTTTTATAATACGGTCCATCACATGGTAAGACGCGGCGCTGTCTAGCCCGCTAGTAGGCTCATCGAGAAAGAGAAGCTTAGGGCGCGTAAGGATTTCAATGCAAATGCTGACTCTCCTCTTTTGTCCACCACTTAGACCTTTCGAACTCCACCCTCCGATTTGCGTGTTCATCGAGTCCTGCAATCCCATGTCTCTTATTGTAGCCTCCGCTCTTTCTTTCTTCTCGGCTCTTGACATGGTGTCGGGAAGTTGGAGTTGAGCGGAGTAATACACGGCTTCTTTTACTGTTAGTGTTGTCATTAACGTGTCATCTTGTGTCACATAGGCCTAAAATCAAGAACATAAATTAATATATGCATGACGATAACAAATTAGAAATTTAAAAAATTATGTAAGGACGGAGGGAGTACTATTTTGAGGTTAAAATCAAGAAATGCTGAAATGTGAAGATTTTGAAAGCAAGAGACAGCTTTTTGTTCCGTCCTTAATAAATTTTCAGCATATACTCATCAAATGTGGTTCAAAATTGCTCCCATTTTTCGTTCAAATGCCATTGCTTTAAAATTTTATCTTACCGAAGTGCCGAAGGCTAGAGTTTGCTTACGGCCATTGATCAGGATCTCTCCGGTCTGTCTCGTGTTTGAACCGAGTCTTCCTACAATTAGTTGTCAATCAATTCATTACAAAAAGTAGACTTTCGTCTATTTATACATAAAAAATAAAAATAAAATCTAAAATCCGCTCAATATAGACGTTTGCTCTTACCAGTAAGAGTGAATTCTTGCGAACCAAAAAGTGTTCTTAGTGATATAGACGTTTGGATAATTAAACTGGGTCCAAAGTGAACCCCATGCACCTTATTAAGATTTTTTTTTTTTTTGTGTGTGTGTAGATACTAAGAATAGAATGGTGTATAGAATTTCCCTTGTTGGAGCCCCAAACTTCATTCTGAGTTTAAATTCGTGTTCGAATTCGCTCGTAAAAAAATAGTTTTGAGATTGATTTGTTTCATTAACAAGTTGGCTTGGACAGCTCATTATGCTTTCAAACTTACAGCTATTTTTTTGATGCTTAAAATTTTAAACCACTTAAGATCGGTTCGTGATAGGCTCGATTAAAATTCATTTTGAAATTGACTTACCTCTAAAGTAGTCCAATTTAAACATATTTTATACTCCTAACTCATTAAGTTTTCAATCCAAGATTGAACAAGTAACAGTTTGGCTCGCTAGGTTCATTTATCAGCCCTACCTCCTTTTCCAATCAATCAATAAATTAGGGAAAGTGTGACAATAAATAAAGCCATCTTTAATTAGTGATTTTTATTGTCCAACTTAACAAAGACCAAACAGATTGCACGTGAACAATTCGTACATTTGACTTCGTACATTTACTT
>CM029273.1:33212839-33292895 GCA_016920895.1 Vaccinium myrtillus | reverse complement strand
TCAAATGTAATAAATTCTCATTGTTTTATCATTCTGCTTAATGTAATTGTGATAAATGTTACATGGTTAATTAGGGAGAAAAGCTCTTTTGCACATCAAATCTCGACTGGCTCAGTCTATCTCTTTCTTGTAGATTCATTTTGTTTTGCCATTTTTCTTTATCTTTTTGTCGGAATATGTCTAGCATTTAATTTATCGAGTTATGTGCCAATTTGTTTGAGATGTATATTCTTGATAATGAAGCTTTTTTTATTCTACATATCTGTATATATTTACAATTGCAGCAAAAAACAGCACAAGCATAAAGTTGTGTGCTATTCGATGCTAATACTCCAGAACTATATTTATATCGTTTATGACATCGACATGGAATCTTTTTTCTTATTTTGCGATGTTGATAGTTTTTGCTTTCTTCTTAGTTTTACCGCAAACAAATTTATCAATTTTGGCTTTCTATTTTATATTTCATATTGATTGTAAACTTATTATTTTTGTAGGTTCTAAAGTTTTCATTTACAGAGTAAAAAGCAAATGAAATGGAAATTCTCATTGTTTTATCATTCTGCTTAATGTAATTGTGATAAATGTTACATGGTTAATTAGGGAGAAAAGCTCTCTTTTACATCAAATCTCGACTGGCGCAGTCTACCTCTTTCTTGCAGATTCATTTTGTTTTTCCTTTTTTCTCTATCTTTTTGTCGGAATATGACAAGCATTTAATTTATCGAGTAGTATGTGCAAATTTGTTTGAGATGTATATTCTTGAAATTGATGCTTTTTTTATTCTACATATCCGTAGATATTTACAAGTGGAGCAAAAAACAAAACAAGCATAAAGTTGCGTGCTATTCGATGCTAATACTCAAGAACTATATTTATTTTGTTTATGACATCGACATGGAATCGTTTTCTCTTAATTTGCGATCTTGATAGTTTTTGCTTTCTTCTTAGTTTTATCTTAAACAAATTTATGAATTTTGGCTTTCTATTTTATATATCACATTGATTGTAAACTTATTATTTTTGTAAGTTCTAAAGTTTTCATTTACTCAAATGAAATGGAAACTCTCATTGTTTTATCATTCTCCTTAATGATTTTGGTAGTTCTCTTTTTCCTACTCCCTCCATCCCCTTTTAAGTATATTGTTTCGTAAATCCAACTTATTGAGGCTTAGCAGCTTCCCATTTGATAAAATGGGAATCTCATAATATCAATGGGTTGATTTTAGCAAAATGAAGAAACCATTTGCTAAAGTCAACCCATTCTAGCAAATGAAAGTGGATTGATTTTATGAAATTCCCATTTAATCAAATGAGAAAGCAGGCCTAAGAGACATCACCATTACAACTTCCACATCAACTTTTACATTTACGAATCCAGGGGTGGGGGTGGGATGTGCATCCGGGTGCTTTGCACTGTATTGTAAAACAAAAAAGTATAATGTACCGGATGAATCTCACCCGTTAAATGTATTTTCCAATGCCTTTCCTTCCTGTACTGTACCATGCCTCAAAATTTTTCCCTAACTACGACATGGACATACCCATAGATTTGATGAGAGGTCAATGTCTGCAAAGTCAATGGTGTTGTAAGCTACTATTGCATGATTTGAAACAATATTCTCTTGGAAGGTATCCTAAACGGTGAGATCAGATTGCATGGTACTTCCTTGGTCCATAATAAAATACACTTTAATGTCACCAATGATAAATTAGAATATCATTGGATAGATATATTTTATAATTCAAGCCTATAACAATGACATGCATTACACAGGAGCCCAATTAGGGATACATACCCAAGAAATATACACCAGATTGCATTGTGGGAAACTCATTTGATTGAAACAGTTTAATTTTTTTGAAATATTGCTTAGAAGATTTTTGTAAAAAACCACCTCATTTAGATCTCGGTAAAGATTGAATCGATCAATGTGTTTAATTTTTTCCATGTGAATTCAGTGACGAAAATCGATCAAGCTTATCGATATCCGAAATAGTAAATTTTTTCTAGGGCTCTTAAAACCAAGTTTTATACAAATTAAATGGGTATGATCATATGTTTGGAATCTCGAAGTGAGTCTCATATTGTACATCACACATTTGTTAGTACAATAAATGGTGTACCCATAGATTTTACCAGCAAAATCTGGCTTTGTTCGGTTTGGGGTTTGAGGGAGGGTTTTTGGGGTAATGAGTAAAGAGAGATAGAAATAAAATTTTATTAGAGACCGTGCAAAGTGAGTCTTGAGACTCAAACCGAACAAGGTGAATATTCTCTCGAGGGAATATATCCCACAACTCGAACGGTGACATCAGATTGCATTTTATAATATGGGTCCACAAAGAAGTACACTTTAATGAGTTAAAATGATAAATTACAGTGGAATGACATCAATAAAATTTATAATCCAAAGCTATAGCATGTACTAAAGAGAGCCTATAAATACCTGTATACTCAAAACTGATCTTCATTCATACACTCTCGAGTACAATTAATACACTTCTCTTTTTCTCCCTTTCTCTCAAAATGTATGCTCAAGTACCTAAATGGACACTAAGCCCAATCCCAATTCCATACCCGACACGAAAACACCAAGCCAGTAGCAAAAGGACCAAGAATCATGTTTATGATCCCAAAATGGAAATCTTGGGTTCAAATGAAAATAACTTTCCATTTAACAAGACCAAGTCAAATCTCCCCTTCAGTACTGGGCCCATGTTTCCACCTCGTGGTATGGTGAGATTTGATGAACATCAATATGGTGGTGGCGGTGGCAGTGGCAGTGAAATGATAGGGCGGACAAGGGTCACTGGGCATGGGGAGGCCAGAGAGGTGTTGTCTATCGCTAGACCTACTGGTTCTAGAAAATCAACACTTCTTGATGCTTTAGCAGGTCTAATCTCTCTGTTTTTTTATATTATATATACTGTATTTACTCTCTAATGTTTGAAAAAGAATTTTACCAGCAAAATAAACTTTATATGTAAATCAAACTGTAGCACTTTTTAATTTGATTTTAATTTTTTTCATTCCGGGAATGTTATGACAAGTGCTTCTATCGGAGTGTGGACGGTTGGGATCATCTTGATATTAATAACATATGCAGAACAATTTGTAATTGTAAAGTTTGCATAGAAATTCATAACACTTACGTAAGAATTCATAAACTTTGCTTAAAAATTCATACCATACAACTGTTGTGATTTCATTTATATAAAGTTATGAATCAAAAATCAATGTTACGAATATTTGTTTGGTCCAAAGCTTGTGTAATAACCACTGTATTCTAGATGTACGATTTTCTTCCAATGGCTTATTAAGTTTGCTTTTCAAATTCTATGTTCGTCGACTTATTGTTTGTTTCTTTATAATATTTTATGCATTTTCAGTTCTGGTACCTAATTAATACAAGATCATAGTTTTCGTCTCTATTTTCCGCTTTGATTGACTAACGGGTAAAAGAATTAACTGCAGGAGACAGTTTGTGGAAATATCTCAATATTTTATGCATTTTCAGTTTTGGTACCTGATCAATAAAGATCATAGTTTTAATTATTTTTCACCTTTTATTGACTAACGGGTGAAATTAAAGAAGACAGTCTGGAAATATCTCAGCCAAAGCCTTTGCTTCTGGCACTTCACCAGAAGAGAACAAAAGAGGTTAGTAAGTTTGTTTAATTAATTATGTACATGTCATCTAGGTTATAATTGAGATCAGTGTTCAGGTAAATGTCCTGTCCTTTTCAGGAAATTTACTTTTTGGAAAAAAAAAATTCAGTGTTTGGTCAATTTGTTTTTCTTTTGTTTCTTATTTTATCAGCCTCATAAATTAAAATAAAAAAAAAGAAAGGCAATTTTGAATAATATTCACCAACTTTAAAAAAATACAATGAAGACAAAAGATTTGTTTTTCTTGTCTGCGGGCACCTATTTTTGTCAATACTCGTAAGTCTTTATCTAATGAGGATAATGAGAATCTTTGAACCCATTTCTAATGATTAGAAAATACAATAAAGATGAAAAGAGGCGAAAAACATTCATCCTTTTTATCTTGTGTTAGAACATATCATAACGCTTCGAAGATTTTTTCTTCCCCTTATATACACAAATTTACAAGATTACTTTTTAAATTTGAAAAAAAAAAAAAAAAACATCGTCAGAGGAATTAGCAGATAAAAATAAATTTTCTTTTCTTCAATTGTTGGTCTATTTTCTTAGTTGTGCTCATAATTGAAAAATCTAAGTACTTACGCGAACTTTTGAACTATCTACAAAAAAAAAAATTTAAAATATGTACAAAACTACGTTATTCTTCATCAAAATGTACCAAAAATTGAGGTAGTAAATAAAAAAAAAAAAAAGAAAATCCAAAATTCTTTGGTACTAATTTTCACATTCCTCTAATTTATATCTGCACTTATTTTTTTCCGTATTCATGACTTGTTCAATTTTATAATACATGAAAGATTATTGTTGTAAATTTAAATAAATAAATATTAAAATAGAAGTGCAATCAGAAAGAAAATGAGTGTTTTAACCAATTACAAAACCGTTTTCTTGAATTTTATCTAAAGGAAAACTTTAGTGGGACACAAAATTTAATTATAGCTTTCACATGCTAAAACACTCACATGATTAGGGGTTACACATACTGTACAAATGTACAATATACTGCATGTGCACGTACGTTTGTACAATCTGGGTTACTTATTATTCTCCCCACCAATTTTATTTTCCAGGAAATATGGAAAATCGGAAAACGTCTGATGCCAAAACGAATCCATAAGAAACCCAGATTCCTGTGCCTCCATGGGTTCAGAACGAGTGCCGAAGTCCTCCAGACACAGCTCCGACGGTGGCCGGAGGCGTTGCTCGGGAAATTAGACCTCGTCTTCACCAATGGCCCATATCCGGCCCAAGGCAAATCCGATGTTGAAGGCTTCTACGATCCTCCTTTTTACGAGTGGTTTCAGTATAGCGAGGTAAATAAAAAAAAACATACTCTCTCATTAGTCTGCCGCGTGTTTGAGAGCCATTTATTTTATGAATTCTGAATTCGAAATCAAATTTTTTTAAATACTATGATTGAATTTAAGTATAAAAGTGCGTTAATAGTAATTCGCAGAATAGATTTTGCTAGAGAGTAGTGTACAAATTAGTATATTGAGAATCCAAAAAGCACCTCTAGGTTATTTTTAGATTCTGCATTCTTCAGTTCAATTCTCAAAATGCATTCCATAATATGTGGCCAACAAGAAAATCCAATAATCTAGAATAAGGCAAATCGAAAATCATAAACTCCCAAATGCCCACTCAATTTTCAAGATGGATAATGCAGCTCCCAAACAGACCCCAAGTGCCCTCTCAATTTTCAATGTCTAGTTTTAAATTTGGGTTTTTGGTGATTTCAGAATCTCATATTGCTCCAAAACATAATGTTTTAACTTCTGTGTGAATTGTGTTTTGTGATATAGGATTATCAGAAGGTGTATAATTTTGAAGAAGGTGTTGCTTACATTGAAGATTTTATGATCAAGCATGGACCTTTTGATGGTCTGATGGGTTTTTCCCAGGTAGCTAGATAGTTGATGTTTCATTTATTTTTTCGGTGGAAAGTTTTTATTTAGGTTTGTTCTTACTATTATTTTGGAGAGAACTTGAAAGGTCCAATTATGATTTTTGGGTCCCAACTGAGACCCATTTAGATGATCAAATATCATTTACAGTGTAGAACTCGTCAAGAAACTCATTAATATTAAAAAGTCGATAGTGACTCTAAAAAAGTCGATAGTGACTCCAAAATGATAAATTCATATTTATTTCAGATGAATGAGTTCCAATGAATCCAATCTGATGTTTTACTTTTCATTTTTTTTTGTCAAGAAAAATTTAATATATCACTGATCAAAATGAGTTTTGGTTGGAATAATATACTGGACGAGGTCTACAAAGATGAACGCTTACAATCATCAAAATAGGTCCAGAATGTGGCCCAACAATCTGAAACTGGACTGATTATTCCAAAGCTAGAGAGAAGCCGGTTCATTAACCTTTTGTTCGATTTTCGAAATACTACATTTTTTTGTTCATCAATATTCTATGCATGTCTATATTCCCATGATAATAAAAATTCATCTTGACAATGTCATTCCTGAAACTATGAGTCCCCATTGTGATGCTAGAAGAAGCTCACTGCATGTGGGTGTTTTGGTTCAAATAAAAGGCCGAGAAATATTTCAGTGCCGTCGGCACATCCGGGCCGTCTATTCGTGTTTTGGATGGCCTAGCTTTGTTGAGGTAAATTTACGCCTCAAAATCACAAGAACGTAAATTTACCCCTCAAATCACAAAAATATCACCAAACAACCGCAACAGATCAAGGCCGTCCAAAACATGAATGGAGTTGGATGGACGGCTTGAATGAGCAGACGGGCACCACAGGTCACGTGGTGCACCCAGAACTGAAAAATTTTCCTGAGGCCACACAGCAATTCGTCCAATCATTCTTCTTTAGTTTTAAAAAGTCCTTTACTCTTTTGCTTAGTTCTATGAGTTTGTCAATTAATTTGCTGATAATGAATTGCAGGGAGCTGTTATATCTGCAGCATTGCCAGGAATGCAATTACAAGGTGTGGCACTTACAAAGGTTCCAAAAATTAAGTATGTGATTATAATGTCAGGGGGCAAGTTTGGTGGATCCGTATCCAAGTTTTATTGCCCGAAATTGGCTGCTAATGCATTTTCATCTCCTATCAAGTGCCCTTCACTCCACATTATTGGTAATTCCATGTTTTGATGCTGATTTTGTGTGTTGGAACTGTAACTTGAACCACATTTCCAAGACTTAATTGGTACTAATGTGTTTCAATATCTTACGTGTAATTTTGCAGGTGAAGTAGATTATTTCAAAGAACCAGGGCTTGAGTTAGTGGAATCATTTGTGGATCCGTTGGTGATTCATCATTCCAGAGGACACACAGTAGCAAGACTTGGTTAGTATTATGCAAATATCTCTCGTTCTTTCACGTACCAAATCTCGATTTTTACACTCAGTAAATGGTGATTGTGTTTTTCGAGGCGTAAGGTAAAAAAGAAGAGACTTAAACAAAGTG
Organism: Vaccinium myrtillus; assembly: GCA_016920895.1. Lineage (NCBI taxonomy): Eukaryota > Viridiplantae > Streptophyta > Magnoliopsida > Ericales > Ericaceae > Vaccinium > Vaccinium myrtillus. The sequence continues at coordinate 33,285,779 of CM029273.1, read as the reverse complement.
ACCGAACGGAAACAGATTAAAATGTGAAAACCATTCTTGAAGATCTTAAGTTGTGCTTGGCTTATTGGAATGGATGAAGGTATGAATGGAATGGAGATTGTAATAAAATGGGAATAGAATGAGATAGGACTAGCCATTCCATTCCCATGTTTGGTTATGCTTAGGAATGAGTTCCAAAATTGCTATGGCGATAGTAAATTTGGAGTGGCAATAGAGAAATTTGGAGTGACAATACTAAACTTTAGAGTGGCAATAGTGAAAGTTAATGTGGCGGAAGCAATTTGGGGTGGCATCAATAATTAGAGAGAAATGAGTGATTATTCCTTGATTTCTCTAATGGAATGATTATTCCTTTATTTGAGGGAATGAAAATTCCATTTGAAATGATGATTCTTTAACTTTTTGATAAACCAAACATATGAAAAAATAGAATTTCATTGGAATCCATTCCATCCAACAAAACACACCCTTTGAACAATACAACGGTTGAACCTTCCAGGCCATCACTAAACTTGCAGTCTAGTTGTTTCCAATAAATGCCATGATTTTAAAGAAATATCAGATATCAATACATATCAAATAAGCAGTAATTTCAAAAGTTTTGTCTAGCTACTTGTTTGAAGGAAGTTTTACCGGTGTTTCGTTGGTGTCAAATTTTGCATACATGAATTGGCTCCTAGAGATATTAATTGATTTGCATTTCTGGGTTTCACATTTAAACAGATCAAAAAGGCCAGAAGACAATGCTCAACTTCATTGAAAAGATTGAGAAGATGTAACTACTTAAATGATGCTGCAAGAAGTTGTTCTATTTTGTCATGTAAAAATGAATTGTTTCATGAAGGGTTACACATCTGAAGGGTTATATATCTGTAACTCGAAGATGTATTCGAGTATCTTATTGTGATTTTGATTGTAAAATAACTACGAAGGGTTAGAAATGCTCCGACCTCTTTAGTATATGCAATTGTCCATGTTTATTTGATCACAAATTCTATGTTTTGAGAATATATGAGATGGTCTATGGTTACAATGTGAAATTTCTTGAGCTAATTCGCTCATATGGGGACCGAACAAAAGAATGAGAAAAATTAGAGAAACAAACTAGCTTGGCCCATGCCGGAACAGGGGGAGAAAATCCGAAGAACAGACACAAAGGGAAATTCTTCATATCTCATATTCTCGTAATCCTAATTGGCTGAAACACATAAATTTTGTGGTTCATATCTCATATTCTCATTGCCATCAAATTGGCTTGTACACATAAATTTTGTATTTCATTATTTTAAATTGGTTAGAAATTATTTTGATTTGATTCATATTCCTATAGATCCTTGTCATGGTTTGAATCATCTATAATTTAGGAGATAAGATTGTTGCACTAAATTATAATTTTCTATAACAAGTTAAATATAGCCGAAATTAACATGTGCTAATTACTTTGAGAACATGGGTAGTTATTTTCGGCTAGTTAAAGGACACTTGTCACTTTTTGATACGTCTTCAAGAGGATGCCGTAGTGGGGGCAAGACGTGGGGTTATGGCTGAAGATCATGGACGGTTATACTTGGAAGTTACATTTGGTCCCAGAAGCTATAAATACAAGTCAATGTGCAACATTGCGGAGGTCCAAGCACCAACATAGCTCACAGCAGCAAAGTAAATTTAGTTTTTATCTCCTAACTTTCAGTTAGTCGATCGATCCCTTTTTCTATGTCTATCTTCTACCTTTACCCCTTTTCTTCTTCTTCTTCTTCTCTATCTATGTAAACCTTAGTTTTCTTCAGTTGTTGAAGTCCTTGTTCAAGGCCCACGAACCGTTGTAAACTTTAGTTCCTCTTTTATTTCAAGTTGTGCAATTACTTGAAAGAAGTCAGTAAGGTTTCAGGCGCATTTACATACTCTCTCGGAGATTCACATCTCCTGGCACGCCCTCGCATCTTCTACACCACCAGGTGTTGACCACCCCCGCTTCTCCTGTCCCTTGGAGGAATTCGGTGGCAACATTTTTTGGCACGCCCAGTGGGACACATTTAAGACAATTGAAGATTCAAGATGGTTGGAAAAGGTGAAAACAAAAGAGGAACAAAGAATACGGTAACGGATGGGCCTTCGCCTGAAGAAGACTTCTCCTGGAGGAGGAGGCGTTGCATAGATCAAATTGCTCCAGCCTCTCAAGAAAATCTCCAGGAGGTGGTTTGGAATGCGGGATATCTTCCTCGAATCCATCGCCAATTTGTCATTAGGGCCGACTAATTCCATTGTCGGCCCGCTTGAAACACATAGACTTCCACAAAGTTTGACGAAGGCCATCAAAGATATGATGGCCCTAATCGGAGAGAATATGATATCTCTTGGCCCTTCATGAGTTTCAACCGATTGTCGTCAAACATGCCGGCCGTTTCTAGTTCAAATTTATTAGGAGATTTTCTCCTTAGGGGCATTAACTTAATTCGGCAGGGAATTTTACCCCTGGAGTAAGCCGAGCGAGATAAAGGAGAGAAATGGTCATCACCAAAGATCTTCTCCCTTATAACGGTCATTTTCCAGGAGCATGAAGAGATCCAATTTGTTTTTCAACAATACCTTCTTTAGGAGGTCAAAGAATATCGGAGAATTTGTCAAAGACCATCAAGGAGATCTTTGGCCATGCTTAGACAAGATCTCCGGACCTCTCTTGAAGTGTGGTTTCTATTGTTGAGTCGCTTAGGTTCAGACCATAGGAGATTTCGGATGCATCTTGACTGAAGAATATCTTCTAAGAAGCAGCAGCCTAAGTCGCAGGAGTTTTCGCTTTGGAATAAGCCGAAAGAGGTGAAAGAAGGCGTTGGTCCCGACCAAAAACCTTCTCCTCCTCGCAACGGTCAACCTCATGGAGCATAGAGCAATTCGGATCTTCCTTTTAACAAATCTCCTGAAGGAGATAAGAGTCAACAAATAGTTTGACAAAGGCCGTCAAGGAGATGAGGGCCTTTTCAGTGATAAAGTGACTTCTAAACTTGCTGGTCGCAGAAGATATCAACACATCAGCCAAGTTCTCCTACCATGGATGCAGAAGATAATTCGGCCCTTGTGGCCGAGGGGGGCAATTCACCTCTTGATGATGTCATCCAGTTAGAAGATTTGGAAGCTCCACCGGCAAAGTTATGTGATCCTTTCCTACGGAAGATATTCAAGATCTTTTGGCGTAAGTAAATTTGGGCTCGTCGGAGATAAATCAAAGCCCATTTATGAATGCGAGAAATACCAAACCTCCCTTTTCAATTATCCTTAAGGAGAAACGGGGGGCATAAAGGAGATTTTTGTCCCAATGTTGTCGCTCAAACGGCCTATGGGCCGTAATTTTCGCAACAACCACCAAGTCTTCTTCTCGACAAAGGGGATTAGGAGATATCAAAGATTTGTATAACCCGATTCTCAAGAGGACAAAGAAGAGCTGAATGAGTTTCTTCAAGTGCCAAAACCATTCAAAAATTAAGCCAAGACTATTTCCGAAGATATTGGCTCACTATTAGAGGAGAATCGGAAGGGACGGTTTGCAACACCATTTTAAGCCTTCCAAAGGAGTTTTCAAGTTTCTCCACATCAACAACACAACTTTGAGAGGCATGAGAATGTGCAAATTGAAATTCCTCTTCACCTTAGGCCGAATAAGTTGAGCCAACAAAAATGGCGGGAGATCTTGTAACGGCCATGACTAAGGTTTCGGGAGATAACAGAGCCCTTTTGTTTGCTTCACCTTCCGTTGAGCAATGGGGCTAGGGAATTCGTTTCTCCTACATATTTACCTCTTTTGGAGGATTCTGACGCCATCTCCTTAGAAGATAGGAGGTTTGGTGAGATGTGGAAGCTATTTAGATCAGGAGAAGTTTCCCTTACAAGAAGACTCAAAGTTACACCGAACTTGGGCAATGAATACCCAAGAAGAATGCTAGACTTAAAGAATTATGGTCAAGAAACAAAGAGAAGATTTTCTCCAGCCAACACACATGGCAGGAGAAAGAGGTCTTCAGTATTTACACACGTTCGGCTTGCCATGGCCGAAGTGTAGAGAAAATTGGAGAACCTGACGATCGAAACACCTCCTACTTCTTGCCAATAATTCAAAGTCAAGCATTCAAAACTCCTATAGCCAAAGAATGCTTTGTCAACTCTCGAGAAAAGGAAGCTTCAAGGGACTAGACAAGGAATGAGATTGGCTAAGGAAGGATAGAGTCAAGGAAAATCAGAAACTTCCTCACTTGCTTAAGGAGAAATCAAGGCTGAAGTACCGGTATTTCTAGAAGAAATCTGAATCTCTACCCCTTAAGGTATCATGGAAAGACCTCTTTAAGCCCAAAGTTCTTCAACTATAAACTTTACACAATGGGGGGCAAAGAGGTCAAGGGGGGTAAGGCCAAAATGTTGAACGATGCCACATTTTTCCCCATTATTATTTATACAACATATTTTAAACTCCATTTTATTTCAAAAATAGAGTTTAAGGGGGGCAAGTGTTTGTACCATAATTTTTAATATTTACACGTGGCAAATAAATTGGTTAGAAATTATTTTGATTTGATTCGGATTTAGTAATTATGTCCGAATTATCTATAATTTAGGAGATAAGATTGTTGCCTAAATTATAGGGAAGTGTTGTTATCTATAACAAGTTAAATATAGCCGAAATTAACATGTGCTAATTACTTTGAGAACATGGGTAGTTATTTTCGGCTAGTTAAAGGACACTTGTCACTTTTTGATACGTCTTCAAGAGGATGCCGTAGTGGGGGCAAGACGTGGGGTTATGGCTGAAGATCATGGACGGTTATACTTGGAAGTTACATTTGGTCCCAGAAGCTATAAATACAAGTCATTGTGCAACATTGCGGAGGTCCAAGCACCAACATAGCTCACAGCAGCAAAGTAAATTTAGTTTTTATCTCCTAACTTTCAGTTAGTCGATCGATCCCTTTTTCTATGTCTATCTTCTACCTTTACCCCTTTTCTTCTTCTTCTTCTTCTCTATCTATGTAAACCTTAGTTTTCTTCAGTTGTTGAAGTCCTTGTTCAAGGCCCACGAACCGTTGTAAACTTTAGTTCCTCTTTTATTTCAAGTTGTGCAATTACTTGAAAGAAGTCAGTAAGGTTTCAGGCGCATTTACATACTCTCTCGGAGATTCACATCTCCTGGCACGCCCTCGCATCTTCTACACCACCAGGTGTTGACCACCCCCGCTTCTCCTGTCCCTTGGAGGAATTCGGTGGCAACAGTTCCCTAACCATTTTGGTCACACCATCAAGTTTACAAGTGATAACAGATTCTAATAAATCTGTTTAGTTAGTTACTTGGTGGTTAAAACTCTGTTAATGCTCCTGTGGACGGTGAGATCCACGCGGCTCGCTCTCGAAGTTCGGACGTGAAAACAAAAAATGAGTCGCCACCCGGGGTTTAAATTTAGAAAATGTTTGGTACTCGAGAAACCGTTTTAAGAATAATTGTTGACTCTCACGCCGTTTTGGAAAAGGGTTTGATCTGCGAAAAGATTCTTTTGGATTCGGAAGCCAGGTTACGCGCGGGGAAGGTTTTATTAAAAAGCACCCCGCTCGCCCGAGAAATTCTCGGTCTCTACTTGATAATTTGTGGGATTTTTATAGAAAATATTTTGTTATGGAAACCTTTTAAACAAATATACGAATATAATGATGAAACAATAACGGAAATAAAATTTAAACAAAGAGGACTAAATAGTAATAGTAAGAAAATAAAAGGGAAAAAGTGTGATAAACAAAAAAGAAGTTGCAGAAAATAACAGTGAAACAGGGTACGAACAGGGGAAAACAGAGGAAAAAATTTTGGTTTTTCATGAGAGCCGCGCGGCTTGTGTGCAACCCCTTTTTTTAAAACTTTTGTTTCAGGACCAGTGAGTCCAAAACCCGTTTAAAACCTGATTTTCTTCTTCAAATCTACTCCAAATAAGTTGTTTTTGTTTGTAAACAAGTTATTGAAGTGAAACTTATTTCCGGTACGGATCGTACCGTGCGTTTATCGAGAAAAATCGCCCGGTACGGCTCCGAAAAACCGGTTTTTGTTTTGAAAATGGTTTACCGAGTTAAGATACGGCTATTGAAACCGTTATTAACTCGGGGATGCCCTCGGAGAGCCGTGATTTGAAAACCGAAATCTGAAAACGGTTTATACCTTTCGGGAACTCGAAACGGAGATTGAAAACTTCGGATTCTTCGGATTTGAACTTGTAGGATCAGGATTTTGTATAGTTTGGAGTGGTATGGAAGGTTTGGTTTTGGAGAAATTGAAAGGGGATGAAAATGAAACACGAAATTTCGGGGATTTTACTGGCGGTTTCGGACGAGAATTTCGCCGGAATACTCAACGGAAATTCTTTCCTGGATTGATTTCTGGTGTGTTTTGAGAGGGAGAGGGTGCCTTCTTTTATAGCCGGATTTGAGGGAATAACATGATGATATTCGGCGGTGGATTGATGATGAGATTCCCGAACAGCTGGTTGTCAGGAATTTTTCAATAAGAACAAAAATGGAAATGGAAGAGCTCATCTTTTACCCCAAGTTCCAAGGCAGTTTGATCGTTCTGAGCATTTCTTCTTATCACTGGGTACTTATTTTCATAAACCAAACTTAAGTAAAGATAGTTTTCTTTACTTTAATTTATTTATGAAAATAAGGAAGTACCCCCCTTTCGGAAACAATGGCATTGCCAGAATTTTGATATCCCAATCCAATCAAAATCTCATCTCCCCACTTTTAGTACAAAATCGAAAACGGGCACATTTTTCTTCGAAGAAAAGGGGCGAAAGATGACTTTGCCTTACTCAAAAATAACTTCCGATTATACCATTTTGATTAGAAAAACCCAAGGAACAATTACCGGGACTTTTTATTGGCCAAATCAGATCTTCCCAAAAAAAGTTAATTTTCCATACTTAGCCAGATTTTTGAGCGACAGACAGGGGTGACTCGATCAAGAGGCGACCCGATGGTGACATGACCTATGTCATTCGAGTCTCGGATGAGAGACGACGATGAAAGAACACTTGGATTAAAATTGGGGTGTCTACAGCTCCGTTACTTAGCTTGTCTTGTTGACCGAGTTAGTTAGCAATTCCGTTAAGTCTCCTGTGGTAGTTATAGCCTCTGTTGTAGATATAAAAGGGTTGAGCACCTCTCTTGTTTGTAACGAAGATTCATTTTCAGAAATACAAGTAGTTGTTTTCTCTTCTTTCTTCCTAAAGTTGTTATGGTATCAAAGCTACTCAAAGGCGTAAGCCATTAGGGTTTCGATCTGCACAAATCATTGGATCCTCTTCGATTTCTTCGAATTGGTGTGAGAATTCTCAACTGAAATTCAAACGCAAGTCTTCATAGTTGATCGAAGCAGAAAGATTAAGATTCACGGTTCTTGTCTCTACGAAATTAGGGTTTGACAATCCAAGAAACTAGGGTTTGACGATCATATTCTCTCTTCTCAGACTTACATTACATCCATGGCAGCAACAACAACTGAGTATTTGCCTCCTTCCCTAACTTTTCTTATCGCAAATTTCTCATCATTTGTTACAGAGAAACTTGATTCTACGAATTACTTCGCGTGGAAGACGCAGATTGAAAATGCCTTGTTGGCTAATTCGTTGTTTGATTATGCTAATGGTACTGTTACCATTCCATCCGTTGAAATTAGCGATCAACAAGGGAATAGGAGCCCTAACCCTGAGTATAAACGTTGGGAGACCATAGATCGCATGCTTATGTCATGTATCACCGCAACAGTGAGTTCTCCTCTTCTACCTCATCTAGTTGGGTCTAAACAAACTCATGTGGTATGGTCCAGACTAGAAGAAAAGTTTAGTAGTTTATCTCGTACACACATCCATGATCTTAAGTGTAGGATCTATAATCTGAGAAAAACCACAACCTGGAGCAATATATTGATTCAATCAAGCTTCTGGTTCAAAAATTAGAAGCTACTGGTACTCATATGGATGATGAGGAGTTGGTTTTTCATACTCTGAAAGGTCTGCCAAATGAACAATACCGTTCCTTCAAACAAGCAATACGTACAAGATTTGAGTCTTCACCTCTTACCTTTCATGGTCTAGCTTCAATGTTACTTGCAGAAGACTTATATCTTGATTCAAATTCAATTGAAACTTCCCCCATTCTATTTACTCAACATAAAAATGGTGTCACTGTTGTTCCATCCAGTACAAGTTCTGGATCTTCTGTTATACCACAACCACAGGTTACAACTCAGGGTAATCAGATACATAATCAGCAGTATCAATATCCAACTTATGGTGGGAACAACTTTGGAGGCAATCGTAATACCAGGAATGGAAATAGATTTAAGCCAAGAAATAATTTCCCACAGATTCCACATAATTTTTCTTTTCCTGCTGGTGCTTGTCAAATCTGTGGACGTAACAATCATCAGGCTTACAATTGTTATTATAGACAGAATATGGATTACAGACCACCTCAATATGTCTCTCAAACTCAAACTCAGTATAGCCCACAACAAGTGCATCAGCCACAGATTTCTTAGTTTGGGTCACAAGGGACACAACAAGGATATGGTTCTGGGAATCAGTACTCACAAAGTTATCATTCACAGCGTCCAACACAAGCACAAGCTCTCATGGTTGCACCTGATGTTGGTGCCAATTATCAAGGACAGATTTCTCATCAACAGGGATTTTGCTTGTCTTCTCCACAACTATCTTTTCCTTATCATGGAGAGCCTGCTATGACCTCTAATGCTGGAGTTTTCTATTCCTCTGCAACTGCACCACCTCCTAATCAGAATTATGGGATTCCTACTGCATCTTCAATACCTAACACTGCATCACCTTGGTTTTTTGATTCAGGGGCTTCAGCACATGTGACCAACACTCCACATCAGATTTCTATACCCACAAATCAAGCTCCTACAGCAGTCATAGTGGGGAATGGTCAGTCTGTGCCTGTCTCTCATTCAGGTAAGGGGCTTCTTTCTCTCCCACATCAGACCTTTCTCCTCAATAATATCCTCCATGTTCCTCAGATTTCTCATAACCTTTTGTCAGTACATCAGTTTGCTCTTGACAATAATTGCAAAATAACTTTTGATTCTCTTGGATACAAAATTCAGGACAATTTGACCAATCAAGTAATTCATCAGGGATCTTGCCATCAGGGGCTTTATCCCCTTCTTCCTTCTTCTAAGCCTTCTCAAGATGCATCTTTGGTGCTTCATACTGTTCCTTCTTCTGAACTTTGGCATAGACGTTTGGGCCATCCTCATGGTGGACTTCTTCATCATCTAGCTAAGAAATATAATCTTCCTATTTCCTTTGTTTCTCAGTTTGATTGCTATGCATGTAATAAAGGGAAAAGTCATAAACTTCCTTTTTCTGTATCCACCACTCACACCACATCACCATTTGAACTTGTTCATATGGATGTGTGGGGGCCATCTCCCATTTCTTCCTTTTTAGGCTTTAGGTATTACTTGTTGTTGGTTGATGACTTTACTAGATATTGTTGGTTATTCCCTTTGAAATATAAAAGTGATGTTGCTTCTCATATCAAGGCCTTTCAAGTGTTTGTGACAAATCATTTTCAGTCTACTATCAAAACTTTCAGATCTGATAGGGGTGGGGAATTCTTAAACAAACTTATGCATTATTTCTTCTCCATCTTTGGTATTGCTCATCAAACTACTTGTCCATATACTCCTGAACAGAATGGCCTAGTAGAAAGAAAGCATGGTCATATCATAGAGACAGCTATCACTTTGCTTCAACAAGCAAATCTGCCTATATCTTTCTGGCTTGAAGCCATAACTGTTGCACTCTATCTTATCAATCGTCTTCCTCATTCTGCACTTAAGTTTGATGTTCCTTATCACATATTGTATAATACCCCTCCAGATTATGCCAGTCTTAAACCATTTGGCTGCTGTTGTTTTCCCTGGCTTAGGCCCTACACCTCTAGCAAACTAGAACCTAGATCCCTTCCTTGTGTTTTCTTGGGTTATTGTCCTAACACAAAAGGTTATAGGTGTCTTGACCCTGCAACCCAGAAAGTTTATATCTCCAGACATGTGAGATTTATTGAACATGATTTTCCCTATCAAAACCTTGTCTCATCTTCTCAATCCCCATCTTCTATTTCTCCTGGCATCATTCCTCATTTTGTCTTTCCTTCTACTATTGTACCATCTAGTCCTCTCTCTGTTCATAATGCTTCACCAAATGTCTCTCTTCATGCTCAGAATACTTCTCCATCTAATCTAGTTCCAGTTTCATCTCCCAATATCACTTCTTCTATAGCTGTTTCACCCTCTCAACCTTCCTCTTGTTTGCCCAATTCTACATCCATGTCTCAACCTTCACATACCTCTGTCTCTACTCATTCTATGCTTACCAGATCCAAAAATGGAATTACTGTTCCTAGAATTCCTTTATCCTTACTTGTTCATACACCTCCTTCTACTGAACCTTCCTTTTTTAAAGAAGCCATGCATTACCCAGAATGGAGACAGACCATGGCAGATGAGTACCAAGCCTTAATGACTCAAGGCACATGGTCACTTGTTCCTTTACCTGACAATGCTCCAGTAGTAGGATGTAAGTGGATCTTTAGGATCAAACGAAATCCAGATGGATCTGTTTCCAGGTACAAAGCCAGATTAGTGGCACAAGGGTTTCAACAAACAGCTGGAGTGGATTATACTGAAACCTTCAGTCCAGTTGTAAAACAGCCAACTGTGAGAGTGGTTCTCTCATTGGCTCTGCAATTTGAGTGGCCTATCAAGCAACTAGATGTGTCCAATGCATTCTTACATGGAGCACTTCAAGAACAGGTTTTTCTAAGACAACCACAGGGCTATGTAAATGACCAATTTCCTCATCATGTGTGTCACTTGCATAAGGCTTTGTATGGCCTGAAACAGGCACCTCGAGCATGGTATGATATGCTGTCAACTTCTTTGTTATCTCTGGGTTTCAAGAACAGTTTGGCAGATTCATCATTATTTGTGCTACAACAGGATCATGATTTAGTTTATATATTAGTCTATGTTGATGACATACTCATCACTGGATCTAGCTCATCTCTTATAAGTGAATTGATTGCTAAATTGAGTTCTACGTTTGCTCTCAAAGATCTGGGTAACCTTCATTATTTCTTGGGGATAGAAGTGGTTCACACGTCTAAGGGGGTTATACTTTCCCAGGCCAAGTATGCTCTGGACCTTCTCACTAAAGCAAGTATGCTAGACTGTAGACCCTGTGATTCTCCTTCATCTTTGAAGCCAGTCACTCCTGATAATCTCACTCCTATGGCACAACCTTGAACTATATAGATCCCTAGTAGGTTCATTGCAATATCTAACTCTGACTAGGCCAGAGATCTCCTTTGCTGTGAACTCTGTTTGTCAGCACATGCATCACCCTTTGGAGTGTCACTATACTGCAGCAAAACGAATTTTGAGGTATGTGAAGGGTACTCTAGCCTATGGCCTTGAATTTTCTAGAGGTTCTTTGACTCTGTCAGCCTTCACAGATGTTGACTGGGCTGGAAATACCTCTGATAGACGCTCTACTGGAGGATACTGTGTCTTTCTTGGGTCCAATTTGTTGTCTTGGTCAGCCAAGAAACAGGCTACAGTTGCTCGCTCTTCTCCTGAAGCTGAGTACAAAGCTCTTGCCAATGCTGCTGCAAAACTTGTATGGTTGTTGCAGGTGTTCAAAGATCTGCAGATTCATCATTTAATTGCCACTCCTACTTTGTGGTGTGATAACATGTCTGCCTTATCTCTGGCTACCAATCCAGTGTTTCATGCACGCACAAAGCATGTGGAAGTTGATTTCCACTTTGTTAGAGAGAAGATAGCACTTAAACAATTATGTGTTCGTCATGTTTCTTCAGGATTTCAAACTGCTGATATTATGACTAAGCCACTCACAGCAGCAAGATTTCTTTTTCTACGTGACAAACTGCAGCTTTCATGTCTTCCAGCATCAGTTTGCAAGGGGCTGATAACAGATTCTATTAAATCTGTTTAGTTAGTTACTTGGTGGTTAAAACTCTGTTAATACTCTGTTAATGCTCCGTTACTTAGCTTGTCTTGTTGACCAGTTAGTTAGCAATTCCGTTAAGTCTCATGTGGTAGTTATAGCCTCTGTTGTAGATATAAAAGGGTTGAGCACCTCTCTTGTTTGTAACGAAGATTCATTTTCAGAAATACAAGTAGTTGTTTTCTCTTCTTTCTTCCTAAAGTTGTTAACAAGTCTAGTAAATTAAATTTATCATATTGTCTTTTCAAGGACAAAATTGTAATGTCATTACGTGGATTGTGAAAATTATGACCTATTTGTGTAGGGCTTCAAGTTTGTTTTGCTTTTGGGTAGTTCTATTTACAACCCTTTTTCGACTTCATATAGCCCTTTTGCTAAATACAACCCTGCTGATGTGGCAAATTTTTATTTTTGCTTCATATAACCCGTCACATTTCCAAAATTGCCCCTCCTTATATTTGTCCCAAATTTCAACATTCAAAACTCTCAAAACCCACTCAAAACCCTTTTCTCTTCCCTCCTCCTTCCGTCTGACCTCGGCCATCGCCCTCTCCGTCTAACCAGTCAAAGAAATCGCCGCTATTTTACTCGTCTGGTTTTGGCACATTTCGGATATTTACTCCCGAAACTAAGCACATAATTCGGATACAAACTACTGAATTATGGCCAATATTGCGGATATTAACTACCATCATCAATTTCGGATATAAACTCCCAGTTTTATAGGTAAATTTCGGGTATTAACTACCGAAATGTGTTACGATTTTCGGGACTGTGGTACCGTTTCGAACGAACAACGACTGAGAAATCGAAAAAACAATGGGTTACTCTTGGGTCGTTTTTTGCTCGAAAATCTTCATGTCCGTGTTACTCTTGGTCTGTATTTGTGCATCCATTGGTGGACTTGGAGTTGTAAATTGCTCCAATTAATACTCTTTGGAGCTCTTCTCCCAAATCTAGTGAGGGAGAAGATCCCTCCATTAATTCAACAAGGTTCTCCATTGAGAGAGAGGAGAGATGAGGGGCAGGGGAGGACAATGGAGGTTAATGGCTGGAGGAGGAGGAAGAGGAGGGATACGATTTTTTCTCGACGTGGGAGGGAGAAGAGTGAGAAAACGATGGAGCTGAAGGAAGAAGAAGATGCACTGGGTTGGTATTAGCAATTGGGAAAAATGGGGGTGGGTTGGTATGAAGTAATTTGAGGGGCTAAATGGTCTTTTCGCGAGGAAAATTTTGGTATTTATTTTGCATGGGTTGTATTGAGGGTAAAAAGGTTGTAAATAGAACTACCCTTTGGTTTTAGTTCCTTGGCAATGGGTACATCCATTTAGATTCCTTTAAAGTGTCCATCAATCAATGAGAAAATTAAACTTGGGTGCAATTCGGGTATGGCTACGTAGTGCCCGATTGCGCATTTCAACTGTCTAAAAGTATTTTGGACAGCCTAACTTTCTCCCCCTCTCTCTCCTCTTTCTCTTTCATTGATTAGACACTTGTTTATACTTGTATGAAAGATTAAAAGAAATGCTTTTATTGTAAAAAAGAATTGAAAGAAATAAGAGGAAAATGAAAACCTACATACAAAAGTATGGTTGCAAAGGATTATTGATTAAAACAAATTTATCAGCATCGGAAGCACTATGCCAACTCAAATTTTATAGTGCTTGGCAGGGGATTATTGATTGAACAATTCTCTTTTTTTATTTTCCTTATGATGAGATGAGGAAAACTTGGAGATCAAGTTCATCGAGAAGATTCAGAAAGTGTTGTAGAAAGGAAATGAGGGAGGCGAGAGAGGCTATCAAAAGCGTTTTTAATTACAGAAAATTGGCCTAAAGATCAAGTTTGGGACTTTAAAGGGTGTTTTGTCCAGTGTAACTTATTTTAAAGTTTTCAATACATTAATGTGAAATTTTTGATGATTCAAGCACAATACTAGACAAAAATACCCTTAATGATAAAAAAAATTACAAAAAAAAGGCCGAAGCCAGTCCTTTTTTCCATTTGCAGTGTTGACCGACTGATACCCCTTTAATGTGACAGCATTCCGTCATTTTCATGTCAGGCTCAGCCCGTCACTTTCTTTCTTTCACACACACACACACACTCTCTCTCTCTCTCTCTCTCTCTCTCTCTCTCTCTCTCTCTCTCATGCGTTGCACTTCAATTACCTTTTTGTCACTTTAATTTTGGGATTAGATTCAATTTTAGAGTTCAATTTTAAGGAGGTTAGGCATTTTGGATTTAAGCACTTAGGGTGCACTTTTCAATTATAGGGTTTTAGTTGTTTAGACACTTTCTTAAGGTACCCTAATGTTTTAAGCACTTTCATCGAGTACCCTAGGGTTTAGGTTTAGGGTGTACTTTTCAATTATAGAGTTTTAGTGGTTTAGACACTTTCATATAGTACCCTAGGATTTTAGGTACTTTCATAGAGTACCCTAGGGTTTAAGGCACTTTCATAGGGTACCCTAGGGTTTAGGTTTAGGCACTTTCATTAGGTTTTGGGGTTTAGGCATTTTCATAGGTTTTGGGGGCTTTAGGCACTTTTATGGGCTAGGGATGACATTTTTGAAATTTATAGGTGATTTGTCCTCTTGCGATTAAAGAATTAGTTTGTTTCCTATTTCCATTATTAACTCATATATCATGTCGTTGTAAAACAAAGACTCTTTTAATTTAATAATATACATATAGGAATGAGATCTAAACTCTCTTCGTTCAAAAAAGCGAGACACCAAATTGGTGTACAGACCCTTTATAAGATAGAATAGATATGCAATATCTCAAATAGCAATTCTAATACAACAATAGTCGGACCCACCAACAATGGTAGCTCAAATAGCCAAACCCAATGACATCTGTAGCCCAAGGAGTTCCATTTTAAGGTTTTTATGGTAGTAGGCGGAGGACTCTGACGGTTCGGTTCGGTTTCTAACTTTGTTTGCTTCAATGAAATGGAAACCAAACCGTTTCATTTGTTTTCGGAAAATTACTACCCAAACCGGGTCAATACTTGAAAAAAACCAACCAAAACCAAATTTTCGGTCCAATTTTGTTTTTGGTTTTATCCTTTTGGCTGATTTTAGTTTCACCCCTATTAAAACTTCCACCATTTTAGACTTGACGCATGCATCGCGTGACGATAATAGGCTGTGCGTGCCGCTCCTCAGATGGCCGAAAAGTGACCAGAAAGAGTGCATAGGGATAGAACCCGGTTTGGTTCTTGGATTTCATTTTCTTAATAGTTGTGGGTTTCTGTAAATCGATCAGTTTTGTAGGATAAATGGGTTTTGTGTTGGGGCCAGTTATTGGCAGGTCCACTATAAATATATTTTCTAAAATCAAGCGTCCACACTACAATTTCGTAAGACTTGCAGCCCACGTCCTTTTCAAAATTACAAACTTACCACCTATTAGCAAAAACGAAGGCAAAAGGCTCCAGCTATCTATTTTCTAATTTTCTGGGACACAAAGGAGCAATTGAACACGCTATTCCCGATAATACTCTCTCTTCTCACCCTCACTGGCTTTGTTAATCCAACTTGATAAAGTTGGTTTTTATTTTGTTGTTTTCTTGTTCTCATAATGGTTGAGAAATAATGGTTGTGTTTGGTTAGATAGTTTAGTTTAATTTTGATGATGTCATCAGGTGTAATGAGTGGGTAGAGAGAGAAATGAGGAAAATGATGATATCATCAAAACTAAAACTAAACTGGGAAACGAACAAGGCCAATAAAGTCTTTGCACCAAGGCAAACCACAAACCACAATTCGGCCTCATCCTTAGGTCGAGCATAATTGCATTTGGAGAAGTTAGATTAAGGTAAGTTAGCCTTACGAGATTGGACCGTCTCACAATCTTGGCACGCCCAAGCTAAACCGCTCAAATCTTCGCGGTAGTTTTCTGGAGAAATACTTTTTGGGTCCCCAAAGTATGACCGTTGTGTCATTTTGGTCCCCAACATTCTAATTGCGCGATTTTCATCCCCAACGTTTGAAATTTGTGTTTAGATGGTCCCTACTTGTCACGCCGTCTATTCTTTCCGTTAAAGCGAGTGGCAAATTAGGTATTTAAGCAATAAAATAGACGGGTCAAAGTCACCAAAATAGCCGATCAATAAATAAATAAATAAATGGTCACCAAAATGCCATTGTTCTCCGACGACCAAAACATTTCTATACCAAAATCACCACTGCCGTCGTCTTCTTTTACTCGAACATGCCTTTGTTCCCCGACGACCCACCTGGGTTCATTCCAGTGCAGCCACCACAGGAGCTCTCGTAACGGATAAGGAAAACTAACAACAACGCGAACCCATGTCCTTTGATCACGAACACATCTCAGCCCTCTCAACGCGGAGAGGGTGGCGGAGAGTACCCCAATAGCTACCCACGACAGATGGTGGAAGAGCGACAGTACATCTGGCGAATGGAGTGGAGGAGGGGAGAGGATGAGAGGAGTGGGCAAGGGGAGAGTATAGCTCTAAGACAAGAAATAAAAACTCCGACTGGAATAGTCGTCGGAGCAGTCGCCAAGAAGAAGTAGGTGGCTCGGAACAGTGGAGAGGATGTGAAATGGAGATGGGTGATGTTGGTGGAAGCCATGGATGGAGCTGATCTGAGAGGTAAGGAGGAAGGGGAGGAGTGGGTCGGCACTAGAGGAAGAGGGGGTGGGGATGGAGCTGTTCTTCTCTCTCTCTTGACAAGAGATGGAGCTGTTCTTTCAATTTTGGGGGACATCGAGAAGGAAAGGAAGTTGGTAGGGCGCACGTGATGTTGACGGTTCTGGGGTGGTGAAATACCTAATTTGTCCCTCACTTTGACGGAGAGAATAGACGGTGTGACAAGTAGAGACCATTTAAACACAAATTTCAAACGTTGGGGATGAAAATAGCGCAATTGGAGTGTTGGGGACCAAAATGACACAGCGGCCTTACTTTGGGGACGAAAAAAAGTAAAAAAGCCACCTTTATTACTTGTATCCAGAAACATGAGAATTTTATTTTTGTTGGAGGACTGTTTCTTGAATTGGGCTAAATAAGGATTACGCCTTTTCCGGAATGTTGGGCTATCAAACATATGAATGACCTTTGAACAAATAAATTTTGGCAAAAATATATTGGGCCCTCAGCTTTGGGCATTTTTTCCTTGTGGACTAGACGGGCCTTTAGTACACCTACCACGAGCATGTCCGATGGTAAACCATTCCGGAAAAATAATTGGGTGGTCTTGGACCTGAGGCACTGGCATTGCCATGAGGTGCCTACACTTTTTTTCATTACAAGTTTTTGCGGGGCCCAAAACGAAGTATATGGACTCTACATGAATTTTAGACGGGAAAGGGTATTGGGACATCTCATGACAGTTCTTCAGGACCACTGAATAATTGCTTGCTATTTTTGGATTGGAAGTCATTTTTTGATTAAAAGACCAATTTGCACCCCTTCATCGGCCAGCTGCCAATTTATCCAAAAAAAAAGAAAAAAAGACTTTCTCATTCTTAGCCTTAGGCCAAACTTGAACGAGGAGCTAGATGGTAAAATTGTGATTTTATGGCACACCAATTTTTCCATCTCAATCAATAGGTATATATACCCCAAAAGTCATAGGAAACAACTTTCCAACTATCTAGACCACATATTTTTTACAAACAGTATCAATTATCAATTAACATGCACCCTTATCGGCTCGAACACCATGAAATAATTACTCCACCACAAAGTACTGTCTCATCTCACCCCGCATGTGTGGGAGGATGTCTGAGACCTACGAACTTAAGGGAGAGTCCCATGGTGGATGTCTGGGTGAAATTGGGTGCAAACAAGGTACGGCAAATTGTAAAAAGTTAACAACAAAAAAAAAAGAACTGTCGCAAACCAGTTAAATGGGAAATGGGGGTGCTGCAGGACGTTCCTACAGCGCGGCCCTGAAAGGCGGCATGTGTGGACCATCTGATGTGTTCAACGGTCCAGATTATTTTACAGGTAAATTTGATATTTTCATAGAAAAATAATGTATAAAATCTGAACTGTTGAAAACAAATCAAGAGGTGCTGTACATGCCACCTTGCCGGGCCACCTTGCAGCACCCTGGATGACTTTGAAGATTTGGCTCCAAATGTTTGATATACTGTGCAGACATTGTTTGTGTAACATACATATTTATAAGTAATGTATACGTGTATGTGAGTATTCTTTTCAATGGTAAAAGTTAATTAGTTAGAAGCAAAAGCCCAAAAAAACTTAAAATGGAGCTTACAAAATGTTCACTTTTTGTCGTGTGAAATTTTAAACAAAAAATTCTTTAAAGTGATTGACTGACAAAAATAAATATAAGTTGCGTCACAGAGTTACCAAAATCTGTCTGATCACATATAGTTGAGTAATTTTTTTTTTAGTGGAAAATAAGATTTCATTATCATCTCGTATCTTCGAGTATATATGATACCCGAATAACTTTTTTTATTGAATTACAAGCTAGCCCAAGTGATTTTTCCAAATTCATTTTGCCTAGTAATCTTTAGCTTTACATTCTGTTGGATTTGTTGTGCGTAAAAGAAAAACAAAAGAATCTTTTAGATCGAGTGATGCATGCCTAGAACTATGGAAAAAGGTCGAATATTCTTTTATGGTCAATTTTCAACTCTGTAATATTCGACAGCTTTAACAAGCTGCAAATAATATATGAAGAAAGTTTGAATTTAACCACCAAATTATGGCACAGTCTTTCGATATTAACCACATAAACGACCCAATAATTCAGCAGTTCAATGGCCTAAGATTCTAATTTTCACTAGTCGTAGATATTCTTTGTATTCAATTCACAACGTCTAAAACTTAACACGCACATGGCGTTTTCAAAAATTATTAGGCCGGCAATGAGTGGATCCTTAACTAATGGTGTCAAAGCACGACTTCGGTCTACTTTGTGAGAGCCACACCTTGCGATTTTGTACGCGTCACCTCTTGGATCCATTGTGTCAGAACAAATATTGTGCAAAATCATGAAGTTCCGTGCCACGGCCAACAGGAAGAATGTTGCATATTCAAGAAATAAAAACAAAAAGTGAGGGAGATGGTGACATCCCATATATATATATATAAGAAAATAATAATCGGACCAATAATAACTTGAGCTAGACCTTTTGGCTACATAATATAATTCCAATGTACTGTCACTAGGGTTTTTTTTTTTTTTTTACAAACTAATCTCTCCAGTCACTCCCGCAGTATTTTCCATGCATTTACATGAGGTGAAGTGGCTATAGAGACAAATCACTGCGGAAGATAATTGAACTGCCACAAGTTACTAAGCCAGCAAGAGACGGGTCCTTACATTTATTGATTTTAACAAGAATTATTTTTGATGTTGGTTCTCCAACATTAGTCATCCGAGGAGCCCTATGAGAAATCAACTTAATCAGACATGCGAACTGCTTGATCCAAAATCCGCCCATTTACTTTGTCAAAATTTTGAATGAAAGGGAGGATATTAAATCAAGCCCTTACGCACATCCGATGGAACTGATTTCTCGCGAAGATCCTCGGAAAATCATTCTAAGAAGAATGAATAGCTCAGATCGTTCGTGTAGTATCCATAAATGGACATTTCTGTCCTCAACGTTCTGCATGCGTAGCAGTGTTGGAACTCAAAATATGGTAAGTAGTAGTTTGTACCATTTTATACATGTTAAACCATGTGTTTGCCTATACATAGTGACTACATTTTGTTAAAAAGCTACTGATGCAGTACAATTTAAGGGTACTATTGTCATTTCTAATGTCTTTAGAGTTAGTAGGCTCTTGAATCTATAAATAAGGGTGTGAGTCTTTCATTTGGTGGCTTTTATCATTTTAAGAATATAATTATCAAGAGTTTTAACTCTTTGTATCCCATTTAAGGGTACGGTCGTAGGGTTCATAACACAAGTGACCAGGTCCGGACATTCCCTGCTCCATTCGGTGTTCCAAAGAAAACATTTGATTTTAGAGAGAAAAAGATACCCCGAAAGATGCGAATCCTCGCGGTTGTCATTACCCATGTACAGCGAAGAACAGGTTTTGGTCCCCCGTTCCCCGCGTTACATGGGCTCCGACAAAGCCCGGATTCGTCCAACGGAAGTTCTTTAATAACCTAGAATTGCTTTTTCCATTATTGATTTTGAAAATAGGAGCAAGAACGTACCCAGTCCTGGCCACGGTGCATTAATCACCCCGCGACCATACCTATGCGACTACTCACTCATATTAACTTGAAGAACTAATAAAAATCTGAAATAACACATGCTTTTATAATTGAATATGGATTAAAACGAAAGATTCGAAAGCAAAACACGGACAAACTCCCGTGAACTGAGATTAATGTAAATAAAACGAAAGTTACCGAAGCAATACTTGAATCTGCGAACTAAACTTCAAAAACTCCAGTCAAAAGATCTCCGGAAAGTAGAATCTCCAAAAGAATTAATCGGCTGCTAATTGGAAGAAAAGAAAACAAAGTTCGAACCCTAATTCGTCCCAAAAACGAGGTATTTATCCTTCCCCGAAGTCAAAACACGTGGCAAGTCAAACGCTGACTTTAAGACCCTCGGTATCGATACAGGACAATCCCTGTATCGATACCCATAGCTTCTGTTTGCCCTCTGTTGCCTAGGTATCGATACAGGAAAATACATGTATCGATACCGAGACCTTCAAAATGCTTTTTTAGTTTGCTTGCTCGTCCTTCCTTGGGTCCCACCGGTTCCCAACATGCCCGATGTCCTAGGTCCGCTTTACGTGCTCTTCCGGCATGTTTCCTACAAATCAATCATAACAGTACCAAGCAAAAGATAACACCGCATCAAGTGGAAAATGGAATAAATCGCGCCTCTAATGCACTTATTCGCCCTACTTAGGCACTTATATCTGTGACATTGCGCGCCTATCAGTGGCTTTTATCATTTTAAGAATATAATTATCAAGAGTTTTAACTCTTTGTATCCCATTTTGGGAGTTTCTCTCTCTAGAATATCTAACGGTATATTCCGGTTTGCATCAATTGGTATCAGAGCACTGAGCTCAGATCCTGACCATCTATCTCGCCAGAAAATCTCGCCGGAAACCTCGCCGGAGCTTCGCCGGAAAACCTAAAACACCCTATTCCACTCGAAAATCCCAGATCTACCCATTTCCAGACTCTTCCAGCCCTAAATCGAGCCCTAACTCGCATAATCGAGCATGTACGAACCATACCCAGCCAATTTCAAACTCAAAATCTGGGTTTAGGCTTTCGAAAACACCATTACGACCCTCGATCTGTTGATTCAAAGCTATTTCGACCCCAATCAAAGGTCGTAGGACCATTCGAACTCAATTCTTGATGTATCTTGCTCGAAATCACTCGACCCAGTCTCGAAAAGCACTGTTCAGCCTCCGACAGCACTGCTCAACACTTGACTGCACTGTTCACACTCGATTAAGGTACGAGCAACACTCTACAGCACTCGAATCTTGCTGTGTCGTGTTCAAATTTGGGTTTTAGCACTCGAAACTCCATGTTTGGCACTCGACTCAGTGATTTCGAGTTGACCCAGTGAGTTCAGCCCCTGTACTGTGATTTGAGGTTCGATTTCTTTGAGTTTGTAGCTCTTTATTGCGGGTTTGTCGCTATTTGGGGTTATTCGTGTTGATTGACTGTGATTTGTGGAAGTTTGGGGTCCCAATTAATTGGGTTTTTATTGATTGTTGTAAAATTGATCGTGGAAGTTGATTTATGGTGAATAAAGGTGAAGATGTCGAGTTTAGCAACCGAAACCATGAGATCGATGAGTTGAGTAAACAATTTACTACTTTAATTGAGGTAGTGCGTAACTTGCAACCTCCAACCAAAGGTAGTGATTATTTTAAGAATTCTCGAATTCAATTTGAGGATTCTTTGCTAGCTCCGCATTGGCGTAGAGCAAAGTTGGGTGATAATGAACTTCCCAAGTTTTGTGGGAGTCCACCGGAATTCGTTGATTGGTTGAACTCCATTGAGAGTATTTTCGAGTATTATCATGTTACTGAAGAAACGAAAGTGAAATTGGTATCTAGTTGCCTTAAAGGGAGAGCCTTGGATTGGTGGAAACAACTCAAAGTTAGTCGACTAGGGAGAGGCGAAGAAATGAATAGAGATTGGGATAAGATGAA
Source organism: Vaccinium myrtillus (assembly GCA_016920895.1). Lineage (NCBI taxonomy): Eukaryota > Viridiplantae > Streptophyta > Magnoliopsida > Ericales > Ericaceae > Vaccinium > Vaccinium myrtillus. The sequence goes on along the minus strand of CM029273.1, from coordinate 33,263,531 downwards.
GAAGAAGCTCAAGGAGGAATTCTTCCCTTTCCATCACCATCCCAATGCCAATTCCTCGACTAGTTTTGGAAAGAGAAAGTCCTTAAGGGTTGGCCCAACTGAAAATCGACCTTTAATCAGCACGTTGGAAGCTAGAAACCCGTCACCTAGTGGAATAGTCGAACACTTAAAGTATGGAGAACCAATTCTTGAGTTGCAAGTTGGTGAAAAAGCTTGTGAGAGTGTTCTTAATTCCCTTTTTGTTGAGGAGGTGAGAGAATCATGTTACAAAGAAGAGTATAGGCATGCTGGTCTTCCGATCTTTGATGAGTTCCCAAGAGAAAGAGAATCATGTTACGATGAAGAGTATGGGTATGATAGTGCTCCGATCTTTGATGAGTTTCCAAGAGAAGATTTAGAGGAGTTTGAAGATGGATTTGAAGATTTTTCTATCTTTGGAGATGATTATGAAGACCTTCCCGTTTATGATGAGTGTTCAAATGAGGACATTGAAGGTAACAATGAAGAAGGAGGACTTGAAGACATCGGTGGTAGTCATGAAGAACAAGAAATGTCTAGTCCTTCGATGCATGAGCCATGCAATTTTTGGGAAGATAGTGAGCAAGTCTTAGACGAGAGTTATGACATGAAGATTGATGATTGTGACTTCGAAATTGAAGATGATGCACAACGTTATGAGAATGATTTAGACACTCCACAACTTGATGAATTGTTTGTTGAAGATGGTTTGGAAGTGTTGCCTCCCGAGTTTGCCCTAGATGTTCAACTTTGTATTGCTTTGGTACCCAATCTAAGTTCAAGAGTTGCCAAAGAGGGGTAAAGAGTACTTGAGGCAACTTATTGATCCTTTAGGCATGGTCTTCAATCAAGCAAGCTTTGAATATAATGTGGAGATGCCTTCTTTACATTCTACAAGGAATTGTTTGAGGGATGCTTTGGGAGTATGTGTCGAGTGTTACTTTGAGGATATTGTGGTTTATAAGGGGCAAGCCAAGTTGTTTTTTTTTAGAGGGGGAGTCCTGATGCAGTACAATTTAAGCGTACTATTGTCATTTCTAGTGTCTTTAGCATTAGTACGGTCTTGAGTCTATAAATAGGGGTTTGAGTCTTTCATTTGGTGGCTTTTATCATTTTAAGAACATAATTATCAAGAGTTATAACTCTTTCTATCCTATTTTGGGAGTTTCTCTCTCTAGAATATATAATGGTATATTCCGGTTTGCATCAGCTACCCACTTCTTGACGCTGTTATTTAGTAAATGACAAAACAATTTCAATCTAGCAACCAAATTTTTTTGTCATTTGACGGGAAAAAAATATCTAGAATATTATTCAATGACCTGTACAAGTGGCGTGAGTAGCTTTCATAAATATGCGAATGACGTAGCGGAATTCACGAGAGAATAGTTAGCGTACTATATATTCCAAATGAAATAGGTTCTCGAATCCACGAGATGTTCTTGAATCCACAAGAAAAAGAGAAAAACTATATAAATTTTATTGATAATTGAATAAAAGTTTTATAATACCATAGACTTACACCCTTATTTATACTAATAGGAGTCCTATCAATAAGGAAATTACCTAGAGTGGAGACCAAGCAAATTATTACTTGGAAACCATGACTATAAGATAAGGAAATAAAAGCAAATCTTACCAAAACTAAATTTAAAACGTGCAAAACAGGCAACACAAATAAAATCTCCTAAAACTAATCATAAATAAAAATTTTACTAGAATAGTGTTTCCAGAAATAATAGGGGCCTATATCTTGTCCTACATCATTCTCCTTTTCTTCAAAAGAACTCGCCCACGAGTTCTCGTTGGAAATCTGCCATCTTCCATTCCAAAGGAAAAGATACTTGGAAAACTTCAACTTCTTGATTCCCTTCCAAAAATGTTCCACACCAAAAATTACTTGCAATGATATTTTCTCGGCATGCTTCAATTGATTGATAAGATCCACTGTATGAATATTAAGAATCCAATCATACTGTTGCACTCCAAGAAAATCAACAAAGCCAATTTTACTTTGTGGGTACTCTTGATATTGTTCCATCTTGGTATTGGTTAACACATCAACAATTGGCTCATTGAGACGGGCTGGCTTGACCATAGAGTCATCAGATAAGATGGCAGCTTCGATCACATCTTCTGAAAACTTGTGTTGGTCCTCAACAATTTGATCACCAACATCAATATCAATTTTGTGATTATCAACCAAATCCATATCAATTTTCTTATCATCAACTTCTTGAATTACCTCCTCTTTAAAAGTTTCTTCAATAACATCAGCAGATGTGTGAATTGTATGTTGTTGCTTCGGCCCATAATTTTCTTCTAATAGTTGTTCATAATTCCATGGCAAAAATCTCTCCATCATAAGTCTTTTGATTCTTGACCATGCGTGAATATGACGCTTTTCCAATTGTTCTCTCTCATCTTGCATATCTAACCACCATCGTAGTGCTCGTCCCGTAAGTTTTGACAGCAAATATTTCCACCTTATTTCAGACGGAATTTGCGCATTGTCAAAGAAATCTTCAATATCCAGAATCCAATCTAAAATATCTTCAAAATACTCATTACCACTGATTTTAGGTAATTTGTCATAATACCTGAAAGCATGAGTATATTTCATGCGCATGTACTCATCATACTTGAAATCATCACGATTAGCTGGGTGTCTCCCAACTACAATTTGATTACCGGGCTGGCGTTGGGCAAATCCCACCGTGCTTTCCCAATTTTGGTTAAGAGGACAGCGTTGGGCAAATCCCCTCGCACGATTCTCTTCAACCCTTTCTGGTCCTTGGTTTAGGCGAAGAGTGAGCAGCTGCAGCGCTTGTTCTTCTTTCACCATCTTCCTCGGATTAGAAAACCTTTGAGCAACGTCAAAGGGTGTGTCTTCTACTTTGTTTGGTGCCATCGAGCTAGGAAAAACCCGCTTTGATACCACTTGACGCAGCGGAATTCACGAGAGAATAGTTAGCGTACTATTCCAAACGAAATAGGTTCTCGAATCCACGAGATGTTCTTGATTCCACAAGAAAAAGAGAAAAACTCTATAAATTTTATTGATAATTGAATAAAAGTTCTATAATGCCATAGACTTACACCCTTATTTATACTAATAGGAGTCCTATCAATAAGGAAATTACCTAGAGTGGAGACTAAGCAAATTATTACTTGGAAACCATGACTATAAAACAAGGAAATAAAAGCAAATCTTACCAAAACTAAATTAAAAACGTTCAAAACAGGCAGCACAAATAAAATCTCGTAATACTAATCATAAATAAAAATTATTACTAAAATAATGTTTCAAGGAATAATAGGGGTCTATATCTTGTCCTACATCAGCGAAAGCCTAGTTTGTTTATGTAAGCGGATCTCAAGATTTATATAAAAAGGTATAGCTGGCCGCCCACACAAGTTGAGCTCAAGCATATGGGTTCATTTAACAATTCAAAAGTTTTACGACACGCATACTGGCTTCACGTATCTGCATACATGCATTAAGATACAAAGTTGAAATTTGAGGCCAATTCAAACATAGAGACATCGAAGGACAAAAGCTTTGACAATTCCTTTATCTTTATCTTTCCTCCGTATGTGTCCGTGTTCACGTCCGTGTTCCTTTATCTTTCTCATCCTTCACTCTTACTTCTTCAAAAGACAAAAGCTTTGACAATTCCACGAACTAATTACTAAATGAATATTCGAAGTATATATGCTGATAATTGGTTGCTATGCCAAGATTTAGACATCGAATTGCATATTTCACGTAGGGGTGGACATCGTGTCGTTCTATGTCTTGTTGAACTTGAGTTATTTCGAATTCCGTGTCATTTCAAGTTCATAACGAAAAATATTTTAAGTGTATCATATAAATTTTTGTTTTTGATCGGCAGCGTGTCACATACATTGACATTAACCTGATATGCTTAAAATCAGTTCATAGTTGGATTGATATGGTTAGCCCTTTTATGGTAGTACCAATGGCACAATTAAATTTGAATAACCAAATATATCTTGCCACATCACTTTTTTATTATTCATTTAGTGCATGACTAAAGTTAGCAATCCTAATCTCCACAATTGCCCAACCAAAATGACTTGGCAAAAATTCAAATCCAACGATCAGTTTTATTCTTCTTAATCTAATGATCTTTATTGAATGACATTCTAGTAAATGAAGTGAAAGTCGAGATAGTATTTTTTAAAATTCATAAAGTGACCAACATTGGCAAATGCACAACCACTTACCAAAGCTGGATTGCCAATGTTGGAGATGGAGATTGAGTTTCAAACACAAAAAACATAAGGAGTAACTTTTATGAGTGGGGCCCACCGCCCAATATTTTTGGTTACTGAGATAAATGTTGTTAACTTTGAGCACTGGAAGGCTCAAATTTGGTTATTGGTTAAAAGGTTCTTAAGTTTGGTTAAACCTTTTGCTTTTAGTTATTAATAAAGGTTGTTAAAGTTGTTTTAGATAACCTTAGTTAAAATTAATCTTAAAAGCTGAAATTAAATATACAGGTAAAAATGTTACACGTTTACAACTGTTTAGCCCAATAATTGAAACAACTTCATTAAATGGTATCGTAAACAAATATAGTATTAAATTAACAAAAGACTTAGCCAAATCCTGAAATTAAATATTCCCTTAAGCAATAACTAGGCTTATGTCTCATAATTGGTTACATTGACATAAGTTTCAACATTGATTGGAGGGTGTGAACAATATGCACTCCAGAATCACGTTGAATCCATATAATTTTGTATAAAAATGGATAACACCAGTCTTGAATTGTTAGTTTTATATAGTACATCATAACAAAATATGTCCATGTTCCTTTATATATAGTACATCATAACAAAATGTGTCCATGTTCCTTTATCTTTCTCATCAAAGTTGAAATTTGAGGTCAATTCAAACATACAAATTAAATATGTGTCCATGTTCCTTTATCTTTCTCATCATTCGCTCTTACTTCTTAAAAGGTCAAACTACTCATTGAATATTCGAAGTATATGTGCTGATAATTGATTGCTATGTCAAGATTTAGACATTAAATAGCATATTTCAGCATACGGGTGGACATTGTGTCATGCTATGCCATGTTGAACACAAGTTATTTCGAATTCTGTGTCATTTCATGTTCGTAACGAAAAATTCATTAACTCAAGCATATCGTATAAATTTATGTTTTTGATCGGCAGCGTGTCATATACATCGACACTAACCCGACTTGCTTGTCAGCTGGAATTCTCCATTGTGAGTAATTTTTTAGGCCAACATTGTTAATTCTATAAACCTTTTGCTTTTGGTAATGCTATTGGGGTTAACGTTAGTAAAAATTAATCTTAAAAACACTGGTTAAATTATACAGGTAAAAATGTTACACAACTGTTTAACCCAACAACAGAAACAACTTCATTTCAATGGTATCGTAAACAAATAGTATATTTCAATCGTATCGTAAACAAATATAGTATGAAATTAACAAAAGACTTGGCCAAATGATGAAATTAAATAGTCCCTTAAGCAATAACTATACTTATGTCTCAAAATTGGTTACTATGATATAAGTTTCAACATTGGTTCTAAACTAAAAGACCAGTACTGAGATAATAGCACGCGTATTCGTTCAGTTTAATTTTATTATTCTTATTATTATTATTATTATTTTGTGTTCGTGTGTGTTTTTTTGTGTGTGTGGTTGTCTCATAGTTGTGATTGTGCTAGACAAAAAGTACTCTAACCAATTAATCTTATGACTTTGTATTTGTTGGTGCAAATCCGGGAATCTTCGAGAAATCTGAATGCCTTGATGATGGAACCTGTTAAAACTTGCTTCGAGGCATGTTACTGAGTCGCTTTCCGAAAAAAGTATTCGCCCCCACCGTTTGGTGTGCACCGGGTTGATAGCGAATCTGTTAGAGGATACAACGAAGCCCAATCAATCAAATGATCTTCTGCATACGTGTGCACAAACGAAGGACAGACAGAATACCGAGTCGAATTTGTGATCAAATGAACCAAAGATTTATTAACACCGTTTCTCCAGAGTAACAGTGTAACAAAACAAGAAAGCAACTAGAAAGTTTTTTGGCAGAGTAATGGCATTAAGAATCTGTATGAAATGTTTGTGCCTAGGGCTCTATTTATAGACCCAATCGCACCTTTTCGCATGGGGTTGCCCCCTTTCATCAAGGGTCGCATCTTTTCACCAAGGGTCGCATCCTTTCACCAAGGTTGCACCCTTTCACCAAGGGACGCACCCTTTCACCAAGAGTCGCATCCTTTCATCAAGGGATGCACCCTTTCACCAAAGGTCACACCCTTTCATCAAGTAGCCAACAACCTAAAACTCTTTTAGAAGCTTTCTCAACGCACAAGGAATATTTTGATAAAACCCAAACTAAAAACCCATTTTATTTTGATAAATTCCAACAGTATTGTGGTCAATTTATGTTCGATGATTGTGTCCGAAATTCTCACCTAGTACACTGTCAAAGCATAAGCACTAGTATGAAGGAAATTGTTACAATTAATATACTTCTGTATTTTGGTTATGCACCCCGGAATTCCATTGAATTCATATAATTTTGTATAAAAATTCATAACACCAGTCTTGAATTGATAATCTTATATGGTAATTCATAACATTTGTACATCTTGAAGTTATATTTCTATCCGGAAAAAGAAAAGGTGTTATAAATTTCTATGCAAAATACAATGAATCTTCTACAAATTTGACGAATTTATATAAAACGCCATGCATTCAAGAGGCTTTTCCAACTTAAAATTTCGTAAATGGAATGAAATAGTCAAGACGCATTTCCAATTTAGATACAAACTTTGGACATTACACATTCAACGTGTCCAATTATTATTATTATTTTTTTTTTGTCAAACGATAAGAATTTCATTAATCAATCACAGAAAGCCGGATATTAACAAATGGAACTCAGGTTTACGTCAAGGAAACAATTTAAACCAATCGTTATAGCGCCCAATCGCAAAACCTCTCTTCCCTAATTGACGCGGATTCCATTGCCGATACACGGACTCTGGGGGGGTGCTGCACATCCAAGTGTTGTGCAGCCGCACAGCGCGGCCGCGCCGGCCACGTTCCGGCAATCCGAGACGTTCACCAGATAGCCCTCGTCGAGTACTATAAGTGTACCAAAAATCAACTTGATCGGATATCGTTAAGTACCTAATCGGAACACAAATAGATTGAAAAAATGGGTTTATTGATTTGGATCCAGTGTTTAGGTACATTTGTGTTCCATTTCATTTCAATCTATTTGTGTTCCGTTTAGGTACTTAACGATATCCGGCCAAGTTGATTTTTTAAACACTTATAGTACTCAACGAGAGGTATCCGGTGAATGTCTTGGATCGCCGGAAAGTGGCCAGCGCGGCCGCACCGTGCGTGCACAGCACGCTGCACAACACTTGGCTGTGCAGCACCCCCCAGCTTCCCCGCTCCACCGAATAAATTGGAACGAAACCTCATTTAGCCTTTTACACATGGCACGGACATCACATACGTACCTATACTTCAAATTAACTCTTTTCAGGGACGGAGTCAAGATTTTGTTCCGGGAGGCAGGAGGGGCTGATTTTTGTGAAAAAAATAAGTTAGACTCACAATATTATGCAAAATGCAATAGTTTCACTTGGCCATCTACCTTAACCATAATGGATTTGGAATGGAAGGCACCAATACGTTTTTTTATTTTATTTTAGGGGAAGTAAGAACTTCATTGGTAAATGATCTTACAAACTACTGATTCAAACAAAGACAACCAAAAAGACATACTGTAATAAAATTCTAACCTCAACATGATAATATGCATATGTAAGGTTGACTTGCAAAAAAAAGGGGTTGGTACTATGACTACGTAAAGATCTTGACAAGTGTTGTCATTAAGACTACTAATATAAAGTCCCGTGCATAACACGCACTTTAGATTTTTTGAACTGCGAAGATTTTTTTATTTTTTATTTATCGGCAACTGCGAAGAAATGTTAATATATAAATATAGATTCACGTTAGATATTATCAAACAATCTTCTTTTTTTTTTTTTTTTTAATTATCAGAAAACATGTTATTCGTTTTTTTGGGGTGCAATTTGATACTTTCGACGTGCTTGGTAAATTTATCAGTTTTAATGAAGTGGAAATTTTAATTATTTTAACCATTCTGTTAGAATAATCACCACACGCACACAATAATCAATACGAAATCAGTAAAGAATCAACACAGGAATTTACGTGGTTCCCCAAATCGGGTACCGCCACAGGAGCGAGAGCGAGTCTGTATTATTATGGTCAACATCTGCTAGTGTTTTAACAATAGAGAGTTTATATAGCCCTACACTATTCCAACCCTAATAATTCAGTACCGTACCGCGGGGTGCGGCATCTACCTTTTATTAGAACTCCTTGGTACCTCTCCATATGAGCCACAAGTTCCAACACATTCACTTCAAATATTTTTCAAGTTTATTTTTCTACTAATCTTTGAAGTTCTCCTACTGCATGAATAATGAATTAAGTCATCATTTTAAATGATCAGATGACACAAAACCATTAGCACTCCAATCTTTGATAAATGTTAGTACATGGTTGGTTAAAAAAAATCTCACTTTTACAGATTGTTTACGACTGCCTCAGAGATCTTTCTTGCAGATTCTTTGTTAATTTTTTTTTTCGCCTCACTTATTTATCATTTTATGAGATTTTGTATGATCATCACAATTTATTCCAAACTCAAAATTTTAGCAATACAGTCGATTGGCACATGATATCTGATGATTGGGAATATAGATTTCTTTTCACATGTAAACAAAAATACAAAATTATCTGTGTTATGTTGAAAGCATATCCGGATTTTCCAAAAGGACTTTGTAGACTATGGTTATATAATACTCCCTCCGTCCCAATTTAAATGTCCCTTACGGGAAACCGGGTAACTTTGACTTTAAAAAATAAAGTACTTTCAAAATTAATTTTTAAGTTTTTTTTGCACCGTGCAAAAGATCTCAATGAGTACTTTTGAATGGTGTAAAAATGTTTGAAAAAAATATATTTATAAATACATTTTTTTTAAAGTCAAAATGACACGACTTTACGTAGAGGACATTTAAAATGGGACAGAGGGAGTATCAACTAACAACTATATGGGATATTCTAGAAGAATTATTACTTTCATATCTCATTATTTTTCAAGAACATTTTGAAAAATTACCGTTTTGTTGCCTTACGAGACTAATTTTTTCCCCCAAAAAAAATCAGCAAATGAGTTTTTAAAACCTCGAATGGAAAAACTCTCTCACAATTACGCAATAATACTAAAAATAAAAACAAAATAAATAACAACAAAAAAACAACGCCGTTAGCGAAGATTTGTCAAGCGGCCAACATCTCCAAAGTCAAATCAATTTTGAACATCTCCATGCTTGACATGAAAGAATATTTTTTTTGAAGGGAATTTATCCCAATCTCAAACGCTGAGCTCAGATTGTATTATTTAATAAATATGATGGTATATAATTCGAATATACTGCATGTAATGCGATAAAAATATAAATTAAACAAGAATAAGATATGTAGCATGTATTAAATGTCTATAGCAAAAACCTCTATCGCTATATATATCTCTTGTTCTTGAAACCAATCCTCCTTCAAACCTTCAGATCTCTCACAAAATGTATTCTCAAGTGCCTAAATGGACACTAAGCCCAAGCCCAAACCAAATCCTACTCTCTTTTACACCCCAAGCCGAAACAAAAAGCTTGGTGTCAGATGAAAAAGGCTTAAACTTTGACACCACCAAGTCAAACTTCGCCTTTACCACTGGGCCATTAGTCCCAACACGTCATCGTAACGTGAGATTTAATAAACATCAATTTGGTGTTGGTGGCGGTGGTGGTGCAGAGACTGTAGAGCGGAAGGGGAAAAAGAAAAGATCGGTGTGGAAGGATTTGAGTGTTACAGTGCCGGAAAAGATCGGTGGCGGTCTCCGGGCCATTTTGCAGGGTGTCACAGGAGAGGTGTCGGTTATCGCGAGACCCTCTGGTTCTGGAAGAACAACATTTTTTGATGCTTTAGCTGGTCTGATCTCTCTCTTTTTTCTTATGCTTGCTTATATGCTTTGAAAAAAAAATGAATTTTTACGAGCAAAATTATTTATTCATTAATTAAATGATGGAGTTCGAAACCTTAGCTCTTTTTAATTGGTCTTTGATGCTTTCATTTGAGAAAAGCAATGTAAACTCTCATATTTGAGTATGAACGGTATGCACTCAATTGCCTTTAATTCATAATGTTTGGATATATATACAATAATTATATTTGTATAACAATTCCTAACATTTGAATAAAGACTAATAACAGTTTACTTAAAAATTCTTTACATTTGCATAAGGGATCAACTTGCCTTCACAAGTTTCTAAAAAGACTAATTTTTCGGTCTTTGGTACTACTATCTCAAAACTAGCATTATTTGGTCCTCTTCAACCCCATTGATAATCTGAATTACTCTTTTTGTCCATTTTTAATACTCTTTCCGTCCATTTTTAAGTGTCTTGCTTCTTAAATTCAACTTATTAAAGAAAAATCATCATTATTCCTTTCACAACAACTTTTATCTCCACTTTGTATCTTCACATTAATTTTTACCTCTACTTTCCAAAATTATCCTTCACTTTTACCCATTAACTTTTCAAAACAAATTTTTATTAGGGACGACCCAAAATGGAAACTCAACTAGTATTAAAACGGGACAAAGGAAGTAGTCTAGTATTCCATTTTTGACTGTCCCTGAATAAGTGCAAATTTTGAGTAAAAGTTTGCACAATTATTATTATTTTGTCCTTTTAAAAAGTTAATGGGTAAAAATTTAAGGGGCAAATGTGGAAGATAATTTTGGAAAGTGGAGATAAAAGTTAGGGGAAAATTGATGTGAAATGTGGTGTTGGAATTCTGAAGCTACACACTTAAAAAAAAGGGAGAAGTACTAGATTTTGTGGAAATTGATTAATTGAGCAATCAAGGACTGTTCATAGATTTACCATCCTTTCTTGTTTGGGTTTTGAGCGAGGCACAAAATGCTATTTTTTGTAAGTGAGGCACAAAAAGCTATTTTTTGTAAAGGAATTTCAACACAGTAATTCAGCATTGCGTCCATACTTTTTGAGACTTATAGGTAATAAATTTGTGACTCTTTAAGTATTCTTTTTGTTGGTAGGAATATAAATGGAAGAGCCAAAAAAATCCAGGGTCATGTGTAGGGATGGAGCCAGTAGAGGTGGTTGCCTCTGCAAGGAAAAAAAACCTCCACTATTTTATGGGTAAAAAAAAATTCGTATGAATTATATAGGCTTGTTCCTGCAAAGTATCTTGAAAAAATTTCGTCTCTGTGTAGTGAAATTAGCAACTCCGTCCCTGGTCACATGACCCCGGTCATACGTTGGATCGGCTCCAGTATACATTGTAGGTTCGGCAAAAAAAAAAAAAAAAAATAGTATCTGATTACAAAAGAAATATCTTGTAGAATAAATTTTATCAAGTAAAATATACTTAGTTTAGGTGCCAATCACAATCAATATCCGATTTTGCAGGCATTTTTCAATACAAGACTGTAATTTCAACGAGATAAATATTTCACAAATTATGACTTGGACGAGTATGGAGTGGAGATTGTCCCTATAAATATATAAAATATGTGCACGTATGCACGTTATTTTACTATTTGCTAATGACGTGGTTAAATAACTAAATGCAGAGAGACTTGGTCTAAACACGAGACAGACCACAGAAATCTTGATCAATGGCCAACAACAAAATCTTGCTTCTGGCACATCGGATTTAGAGAGAGAAATAAGCGGGGAGGTGAGTTGAAATTAATATGATTAAATATAGTTATTGAATAATAAGAATGTAATGTTATGCTTGACGGATTCCCTTCAAACCTTTCATTGTTTAATCAAGTCTTTCTATTATCCGCCCACTGGACGGACGGTAAAACACGGAAAAATCATAACTCTTACATGGAAGAGTTTTCACTGTTTGAATTCTTACATGTAAGAATTCAGATTCTATACACTTTATTGGGCGGACGGTAGAATTTTCCTTGTTCAATTGTTGTTACTTTCATAGTTGTTGTAGCTAGGTTGCTGCTTTTATGTTTTTGTCTTTCGAAGAGGATTTGTGTTTGTAGACTTGTTTGGAGTTTTTGATTTTTCATAATAAGTGATTAATTGTATTAAAAAGAATGTATTTTTCTGTATAATATTATTATTATTATTATTATTTACGGCAGATTAAAGTGATCACAGGTTCAAAATTCTTTAGAAAAATTCTTTGAAAAGACATTTTTGTGCATCCAAGAAAATACATGTTCCCAAAGGGGACACTTAAAAGGACTTAGAGCCAAACCGCGTAGTCCAAAAATACTTAAGCCCAAGTTACTACTAGTAGCTTACATGAACGAAAATTATCCATGTAGACTTTTAATATGAGATGAGGTGTTACAAACTCTTCAACTTTATACCCTTGCATACTTGCACGTGAGCTGAGAGCACAAGAATCACGAAGGCTTTATGATATCTTTTTCCTATTAGCCAGAGTCACCTTAGGTTTACCAAAATCTTTTCTATGGACTTTATCTCGGACTCGTCATAACGGCCGGGCAAGTAAGCTGTCTTGACCCAACAAGGCCATGTACATGGGTTGTTCTGATACCTACTATAGGGCCCCAAGTAGACTACTAGCCTAGGAATTTTTTAGAGCATAACCGCCTAGCCAAAAATGATAATACCCAAAATACTATTAGTAGTTTACGTAGTTCTTTATACACCCAGAACCACCAATGTAGATTTTTGATGTTTGTGATGGAAAAAAAAGTTGTCTGTCAAATCGATTACGAAAGTTTTTTCGTGAATTTTCTCTGAACAAAAAAGGATAATGAGATGAAAAATTCACAAGCTCGATACGCATGCACACAAACTCCATAAGTAGGGCTCATACACTTTGTAGAGTATCGTTCAGTTGGTAACCCGTCCATTAGTGCATAAATTTTGTACGCAAAAAATTATGTAATATTATGAATTTATTTCTAAATTTTTTTCATAACAATTTATAGAGATTATTGAGTAAAAATTGTGTATTTTTTTTTAAAATAACATAAATACATTATTTTAAGCGTACAAAATGCACGGTTACCAAAATTATCGAGCAATTTGGAACGGGAAGTACTAAAAGAGTAAATATAACTTAATAATCTATATTTTTCTGCGAGCCATCATACAACGACTTCTTATCCCCACAATTACCATTTCCCAGGTAATTGGAGACACCGGGAAAATTGAGCCAGAAACTAAAATCCTGAAGAAACCAAGATTCCTTTGCCTCCATGGATTCAGAACGAGTTCCGAAATCCTCCAGAGCCAGCTTCGACGGTGGCCGAAGTCGGTGCGCGAGAAATTTGACCTAGTCTTCCTTGATGGACCTTATTTGGCCCAAGGCAAATCCATGGTTGATGGCTTCTACGACCCTCCTTATTACGAGTGGTTTCAGTTTAGCGAGGTAAAAACATATACTCCAACTTTAGTCTCTCTAAGTTCTTAATTCTCAATTTTGTATTGTAAATTGTAGATTTTTTAATTATGATTAAAATTTGTGAAAGTGAGCGGATAATAATGAACACATTAAATTTTGCTGGACAGTGGCGTATAAATTTGTATTGAGAATCCAAAAACCAATCTAGGTGATTTTTAGATTTTGCATTTTCATTTGATTTCTCATAAGGCATTCCAAAATGTGTGGCCAAATAAGCAAAATGCAACGATGGATAATACAAAAAGGAAAATCATGACTCCTCCCAAACAGCCCCTTAATTTTCAATGTATAGTTTTACTCCCTATAAATTTTGGTGTTTGGTTTTTGGCTGCTTTAATTCTCATATTGCTCCAAATTATAATTTTTTGATTTTTGTGTTTCCTTTACTAGGATTATCAGGAGGTGTATAATTTTGAAGAATGTCTTGCTTACATTGAAGATTTTATGATCAAGCATGGACCTTTTGATGGTCTGATGGGCTTTTCCCAGGTGGGTAATTGATATTTTACATTTTTTAATTTATTGTTACTACTGGAAATTACATTTTTAATTACCCAAAAAAAAAAACATTTTTCAAGAAGTCTAAGAGACAAATGGAACCACTTAAATTACATGTGAAAAAGATTTCATTGTTAAGAAGAACCATTAATTCTATCGAGGTATTTTCTTTTGGGACCGGATCCTCTCAGAGGACTGGACTGGTCAACATTCGAATCTTTTGGGACTGGATCCTCCCTCGTTTTAGAGGGAATTGGAATGGTTGACCTTTAATTTTTTTTGGGTGCAATCTGAAGACTAATTTATATGAACCATTAACATCCATGTTGTAGAGCTTTTCAAAATTTAGCCAGGCAAAATAATCAATTATCGTTTTATAGGTGAAGGATAGATATTTATTTTAAAGAATATGTTCTGATCTGATGTCCCACTTGGTTTTTTATAAGATAAAATTTATTTTGAATTCATGTTGATTGGACACCAATCAACATCACTTTTATTAGGAAAATAATATTCTGAACGAGCTGCACGAACGCTTGTGATTATGAAATTAGGTCAATGTAGCCCAATATATTGAAACTGGACCAAGACAAATTATCTGTCAAGCTAGTGAGGAGCTGGTTCTTTTTCTCTCACTACAAGAAATTTCGCCTTTAACGGCATTTTTCAAAAATCACTAAAAATGCCGGAAAAGAGTATTACCGGCATTTGTTAAGTATTACCGGCATTTATTACAAATGCCGTCTACACAGGTGTCGGTAATGCCACAAATGCCGGGAAAAGTCTTAAAAAATGCCGGCAATACTCGACACTACAAATGCCGGGAAAGCCTATTGTTTTTTGGATCTTTCTATTATCCACCCATTGGGCAGACGGTAAAACACAAAGCAATCGGAATTCTTACATGTAAGAGTTTTCACTGTTTGAATAAGAATTCAGATTCTATACACTTTAGGCGGACCGTAGAATACTCCTTGTTTTTTTATAAACAAAATGCCACGTGGCGACCGCATGGCAACCACGTGGTGCTTGCTTGTCGCCCACGTGGTGCTTGCGTGTCATCCGCGTGGCGTGGAAATTTGGGAAGAAATGCTAATTCCCCCAAGATTCGAACCCATGACCTTTGCTTCGCGCGCGCGCGTGTTGGTACCCACATGTTGTTCAAAAATGCACAATGAAAAATATATATATTATACGGTCGGATTTTTTTAAAAAAATTAGACTTTTACCGGCATTTGCATAAAAATGCCGGTAAAAGTACTTTTTTCCGGCATTAACAAAAATGCCGGTAATATTTTGGCGGGAAATTTGGCTTTTTCCGGCATTATTTTAAACAATTGCCAGTAATAGTGGCTTTTTGCGGCATTTATTATAATGCCGGGACTAAAAATGCCGGAAATGCCTATATTTGGCGTAGTGTCTTTGCCTGAGTTTCTGAATCCTACTCTGCATTATGTGTCTTCCTATTCTCTATTATGACCAAAATTTAGCCCCACGGTGCCATTTCAGCAGAGTGTTACGGGTTGGAATTCATTCGAACATTCTTGCGTGTATATATGACTTGTTAATAGATGTAGTAGCCATTAAGGTAGTTCTCGAACACTCAATTAAAAATTTCTGGAGACGCCGCTGGCAAAAAGGCGTACTGTTTTGCTAATTAGTTCTCTAAGTTTGCTGATTAATTTGCTTATAATGAATTGTAGGGAGGCATTATATCAGCAGCATTGCCAGGAATGCAATTAGATGGCACGGCACTCACAAAGGTTCCACCGATTAAGTATGTGATTATAATGTCAGGGGGCAAGTTTGGCGGGTCCAAGTTTTGTCTTCCTAAACTGGCTACAAATGCATTTTCATCTCCTGTCAAGTGCACTTCCCTCCACATTATAGGTACTTCGATCTTTTGATGATGATTTTGGTGTTGAACTGGAAATTGAACCATACTGCAAGACTCAATTGATACTTATGCATTGCAATATTGTACGTGCAATTTACAGGTGAAACATGCTTCTTTAAAGAACTAGGGATTGAGTTGGTGGATGCATTTGTGGATCCGTTTGTAATTAATCATTCCAAAGGGCACACAATAGCAAGACTTGGTTAGTATTACACAAATCTATCTTCTTTTCGGATCCGGGGTGGGTGCTATGCGGTAGGTGTTGTGCGCCGTATTGTGCGGCAAAACTACGTCATTTTGCTTGATTTTAGTGTACACTTCCAAATCTTCCAAGGGCCTTGTTTGGAGGAAGAAAAAACCATTACAAAGTGCCTAAACCCAAAGTGCCTAAACCCTAAACCTGAAGTGCCTAAACCCAAAGTACCTAAATCCAAGTGCCTAAACCCACTATACCCTACCCCAAAGAGCCTAAATCCCCTAAATTTGAACCCCAAAATTAAACCTCACACTTAAGTCTCCAAATAGGGCCCTTGGATATACTAAGAAAATGAGCAAAACGACGTAGTTTTGCAGCACAACATGGCACACAACACCTACCGCACAGTGGCTCCCCCGAATTCCTTTTTTTCATGTACAAAACTTGATACTATGCTCGAAAAAATGGTGATTGTGTAAGATGTGTAAGATAGAAGTTAGAGGGATTTACATGCATTTTGCACAAACTAAAATAAGTTTGAATCAATGGACTCACTCTCTGATCAATTATCAAGAAATGTTGAAGTCATGAAAACCATTACTCCCTCCGTCCCCTTTTTGCGTGTCGACATTTCCATTTTGGGAATAAGTGTGTGTTTTAAAAAGTTAATGGATAAAAGTATGTACAATTCTCATTTTGGGAATAAGTGTGTGTTTTTTTAAATGAAAAGTTAATGGATAAAAGTATGTACAATTATCATTTTGCTCTTTGGAAAAGTTAGTGGTAAAAAAAACTTAATAAAAGTAAAGTGGAGGATAATTATCATGGAAAGTAGAGGTAAAAGTTGATGTAAAAGTGGAAAGTGGAAAGTAAAAATTGATGTGGAAAGTGGAGGTAAAAGTTAATGAGAAAGGTGTAATAATGATGTTTCTTTAATAAGTTTGATTTTAAAAAGGGACGGAGGGACACACTTAAAAAGAAAAATGTGGAAAGTGTAAGTAGGTAAATGAAAAAAGTCGTAATAATGATGTTTCAATAAGTTTGATTTAGAGGGAGTACTTGAAATCGTACAACAGTATGGTTGAAGCTGACAGCCAATTGCAGTCTAATTGTTTCCCATATTTGTTACTCCTATGACTTTAAAACAATTTGGAAATCAAATTATAAAAATAAATACGGATTTTCAATATTTTCTACTCCCTCTTCTTTTTTGTTTTTGCTAAGAATTCAATTCACACATATTCCTTTAGGACCAAGCAGAAAAATTGTTATTTTTTCTACACTATTAATTTGAAGGAAAGTTTACAGGTACGTTTTACTAAATAATTTGCATTTACGGGTTTCATGTTTGAACAGATCAGAAAGGCTTGAAGACAATGCTCGACTTCATTGAAAAGATCAAGAAGATATAACTGCAGGAACAACAATTTGCTTGAATGATGATGCAAACTGTTAGGCTAATTTTATCAGGAAAATAGAATTATGCTATAAAAGGGTTACATATCTACGAACCCAAGATGCATTTGGAATGTCATACTTGAAAGTACAATAACTACGACGGTTTAGACGTACACAGACCCTAAAGATGGTAAGCATTTGTTAGGATAGAATTCCATGTTTTGAGAGAATATGCAATTTCCTATTGTTACAATGTCTAATAATGTAAATGTTAGGGGCTGATCCCTAGCAAATGTTACTCCTGCAAAATTTGTGGCTAACTTGTCTAAAACCTTACTCGGAGGAGCCATCAATGTCACCAGATGAGTCTCCCGTCCAACTCCCATTTTAGCTTAATAGTCAACTACTCTATTCCTTCCCAAAGAGTACGGCGAATGGAGCTTTTAGATTGGTTCATCATACTTCTGCAATCCTCCATCATGTTCCTATATATGAGGAATTTTCTGGAGTCATCACAATCTGAGAATCTGATTCTAGATCAACAACATGTATTTCATGTCCAAGAATGATCTTTAAGCCTATGAAAAAATTTCCCAAATTTCTGTGTCAAGAGTGGTACAATCTACGAGAACCCAAAAAATCCAATCAACCAAAAACCTCATTCCTCTCAGATCACCCCCTCCAAAACCGGCATGGCCTAGGATTCCTCAAGCGCTGCCATCAGTGTTCATTTTCATCTTACCACAACTTGGAAAGGTCAAGCTAATCAGTTTATCATTCTTTGGGGAAATGCTAACAACAGATTTAAAGGCTTCAAAAATTTCAAAAAGCATAATTCTACATATTCTTAGTAGAGTAATGGAAATTGGGATGCCAATGTTATCTTAAACTTTTCAATTTATGCTAATCCAAGCGAACCATAAACCCACAATAAACCTAACATTCCATGGACAACCCATGTTGTCCAAAACTTTTATTCTACTATTCTTAGTAATCCAATCTTCACAACCCAAATTATACGCATCTTAAGTCTATGTGAACAATTAGCAAACAAATAATCAAGATCCTCAACCTCTGTACTGCATCTAGGACAAGCACTATTATGCGACATACCCTCTAATATATCTTTGGAGATAAGTCACTAACTTAAAAGTGAAGGCAAAGCCATAGAAGACCTTATAGTTTCAGAGGGAGATGAAGCATCCAGGTTGGAGGATCTTGCTCATTGGAGGTGATCAGATTATTCGCAGACTTGATGCTGAATCATCCATTCCCATTATCAACCTAGCAAGGAGTATCCTTCTGTTGAAAAATTTGAGGTACAAGAGTATTAGTAACAAGGTTCATATCCGCACAGTGAAGAATACCATTCAAAGCCTCTACATCCCTTATTAATTTCTAATAAATTGGATTCATGGGTTTTCTTTATTTCATTATGAATCCTCCAATAGAGTTTACACACAAAAGTAAGATTATTCACTTAGGTTTACTAAATCCAAGCCCACCAACTTTTTTAGGTTTGCAGACAATATCACATTTAACCAGGTGGACTTTCTTCTTATCATTGGTTTCAGCCAAAAAAAATAATCATTAAGCTTCTCATTTTTTTCATAAACTGCAATAGGGAGAGCTGTGGTTTGCATAGAGTAGTAGGGGATAGAGGAATATAAAGACTATTTAAGGGTTGCTATACCCATTAAACATAGAGAGCTAGCCTTCCAGCCAGACAACTTCTTCTCCATATTTACCAAAATATGTTGATAGTTCATATTCGAAACTCCTTCATGCAACAGAGGGACACCAAGATAAGCTCCCAGGTCAGACGTGAGACAGATGTTACATTTTATTTCACTGCTTGTTATTTTCTACATAAGCAATCACACCAGTAGTCTTCTTTTCCAAGTGATTGAGGCTTATTTACCAAACAATACAACTCGGTTGCATCAAATTGTAGAACAAGTTCAAAACCTAAAAGAAAGCCTAAGTTCATCTTTAAATGTTGATATCTTCCTAAGTATTTTCGGCCAATGCATTTATGACAAGTGTGCCTTTCTACTACCTGCACTTAAACAATCCAAAAGCCATGCACGCATTCGAGTTTTTATGCACAAAAATTCAAAAGCCACTTATTCGAATATGAAAAGTAATAGAAGACAATACACAGAATTTCCAGCCCGTATCCCTCTAACAACATCAGTGAAACAAAATTGATCAACTTTTTAGAACAATCGAATCCCAATTAGCAAGGCCTTGATTTTGATGAAGCAACTGATTTTTGTATGTCGAAGATTATAACTAAGAATGAGGGGAAAAAAAATCAAGTTGTACCTTACCCAAAATTTTCTCCGAACGCGGGGTAGTTACCGGTGAGGGTTGCAGTTGTAACTTGAACTAGATTGCAGCGCTAACTTCGATTTGCACAGAGAGAGAGCAAAAACAACATTAAACAACAAAACCTCTTTTCTTTTAGCTTCAGTCCATTGGGCATCAAAAAAGGGCTTGAGAAAACCAAATCCAAGTGCTAACTAAGAAACAAAAAAAGAGAGAAAGAAATCAAACAATTGAGGGACGCTGATCCATAATACCAAAGATAAGTCAACATGATCCCAGCCAAATGCAATGTAGCAATTATAAAGTGCTCTGAGCCCCTGACCCCTGTACTCCATGTTTCAAACTTCTGAGAGATTGTAGCTGTTCAAAGCGTATAGTGAATTGTTTGGTTACGGGAGCGT
This sequence comes from Vaccinium myrtillus, assembly GCA_016920895.1. NCBI lineage: Eukaryota > Viridiplantae > Streptophyta > Magnoliopsida > Ericales > Ericaceae > Vaccinium > Vaccinium myrtillus. The sequence continues at coordinate 33,243,164 of CM029273.1, read as the reverse complement.
CAATTTGTTGCTCCATTTCATGCAAATAATATCTCAACTAAGTCATTGGCATTTCCCATGAGTTCCTTCTTCCAGTAAAAGTTTTTTGAAAGGCGAAGAATTCTTCCACTAAAAGTTAGAGACAATATAAAGGACATGAATTTTAGTAAATGTACCACATCGGATAGCTTCTACTCTGTCGTCAACATAATTGAAGGGCAAATTACCTTGCAATTCGGAACCAACCCCCGTTCGACTCCAATATGAGTAACTTAGAATTACTTTTTGTAACCAGATAGTTGTAAATTCTTACCAATTGGTAATGCTAGGTGATGGCTGAATCCTGCGAGACTGTACAATTGAACAAGTCCGAAAAGAAAGTCTATTAGAGCATTAAAATCCCACGTTTTATCCTCTAGGAATACAGCTTTGCTTCCATTCTAATGATGTAGATGATTTGAGAGACCATATCATTGTCAGAATTTAGCTTTGCGTGGGCTATTAACGAGATTCATAATGGGAATATTAATCTAACTTCAATAAACAATTGAAACCCTGATTTAAATATACAAAGAATAAAAACAATAACTAGAATATGCAGTCCGTATTCCTCAAGCGACATCAAGAACACAAAATTTATCAATTTTCAACCCCAATTGATTTCCGTATAAGTTTTAAGATTATGGATGAGAATGAGAAAGAAAAAATCCGAGTCACACCTTAGACAGAATTTCTCCAAACATGGGGTAGTGAACGGCAGAGATTGTAGCTGTAACTTCAACTAGATTGCAGCGCTAACTTCAATTTGCAGAGAGAGAGAGAGAGAGAGAGAGCACAAAAACCAGACACGATCGATGACGACAATTGAGCCATTGGGTGCTGATGCAACAAGAGAGCTCACGTTGTCTTTGATCGTCTATGGCAGTTCACGGGGAGAGAGAGAGAGAGAGAGAGAGAGGTGAGTTGGTTAATGGAGGGGGACATCGTGAGGGAGAGAAGGCCGCCGATTGAGGTTTAACAATTAGGGCTTTTTTTTACTATGAATCTGTGGAGGGAAAATTATCTCGCGGAACCAAAACCTTTTTTATTCGTTGCAAGTGAATTTTTTCCCATTACAGTTATAATTTTATTCCGGACACTAAAATGGCATTTTTAAATAAAAACCCCGTGAAAAATCGCTCCGGTCGCGCATAGTATATTTTCTTGAGTGACTCCACATATATCTGATATAAATGTCAGGATACTAATTTAATAACAAATATTCATATAAACGGGAGAAATGTAATCGAGCGCTTTTTGCGTAGGCCGAGCCGATTTAGCAAGCTCGTTAACTAAACATTGTTTGAAAATCGTATCCAGCTCTCTCGTTCCACTCGAACCGAGCCGGCCTTAAGAACCCTCTAACATGTCTATTGACCTGTGGCCGTTTGAAGCTCGGTCAAAATGTGCTACATGCAATGACTCGTAGTATAAAAGTGCTACATGCAATGACATTTTGACCTAAAAACACGAGTCATGATAAATTGACTTCATGCACTTTTATACTAATCCACCATGTTTTTACCATGATAGATTTCTGTACAATAAAAGTCAGATTGTATATAAAAAAAATTATAAAAACATGGTAGATTATTGTAGCACAAAATAACCATAAAAAAATCATGAAACATATGGTAAATTAATGCACCATAAAACCACAACCCATGCCAAACTCATCAAAACATGGTTGATTAATGAACCACAAAACCATATGGAAAACATGGTTGAATCATGTGTTGATTTATCATGTTTACTTTGCCAAAGTGCCGAAGTGGTAAACTAGTAAACTAGTAAACTATCTTTTATTGTATCAAATCACCCAATATGGAAACTCAATAAATCATATTCATGTGTCGTTTATTTCATACAGTGAACATGGTTTATTGATTTACCACTTTTATTGTATCAAATCATCAAACTAGTAAATCAATATACCATATTCATTGTATGAAATAACCATCTTTTAAAGGGCATATGAACAAGGTTTATTGATTTACCTTTACTATATTGAAGAAAAAAATCGAAAAAAAACCCATCATTGAATCGAAAAAAAACCATCATTGAATCGAAAAAACACCAGACCGCCATTAACAAGATTCGAAACCTACCACTACCATACAAAACAAAACAAAAGATTACAGTAATCAAATGAGATTGCAAGATCGATCGAGATTGAAAGGTTACTCGTTGGGTTTTTCCATCGCCGTCGAGATCAATCAATTTAGAGTTTGGCGGCGGCGCACCTTCCGATCTCCTTCGCCGCCTAGATTTTCGATTTTGTGGGTCGTCCGATTGGATGGCCTGGAGTGAGTAGTGGATTGTTGAGATCGCTAACAACTCCTCTATAACATGGTTAGCGGTGATGGTAGAGTGAATCTGACAATGGATTGCCTACGCGTCGTGGTTAGCGACGTCAACAGAGTGGTTCTTCGGCTTCATGGGGCGCATCTGCGTCATCTAATAAGGACCATTGTTGTTCCAAAGATGGAATTATTGCCTTCTAATTGTAAAACATCTTCCCATTTGTAGGTTCTCTTCTCTGACTATTCCGATAAATGGGATAATTCCAATAAATGGAATAATGGGATGATTTGAATTTGGTATTGAACATATAAAATGGAAACTGCATCCAATCTTGTTGATTTGGGAAAGTCTAACCTGTATAATGGGAAAAGTAACCGGGTAAAAGACAAATCATATAATCATAATATTTACTATATATAATACTAAATGAGTAAATAAGGGCACAATGGTCCAAATTACATTTACATGATTGAATCATAAAGATTCAAACCTCATAGGGTGGCATCCTAAGGATAATATTGAAATATGATGGCTAATTAAATTTCTCTTTCTTAATAAAAGAAGAATTCTTAAATAGTAATAAAATCTTCCAAATATGATTAGGCCCCTTGTTACTTCTTTGCAAACTTTAACTCTTTCACATTCAGCCAATTTGCTCCCACATCACACGTTCACCTCTTTGCATATGGTCCTAGAGTTGACTAGCTAAACACTCACTGTCCCTCGTTACAAGACACGTTAAATTCCTTCCACAACGTATAGACATTTAAACACTCTAAAAAAAAAATAAGTAAAAGAAATTAAAATTTTGATAAACGAGGATACACAAAAATATGTGTTATTGACATGAAAGTGCTAACAAAAAAGAGAGCTTGGCCTATGGAGCTTACAATCTCCCCCTTTGGCACTTCCATGACAAAACACATTAGAAAATCCTATCCCCCCACAATGACTAATGACTACCTGTAAATCTGCAACACAACATTAAAACATCCAATAAATTTCTCCCCCTTTTTGTCACGGAAGGACAAAGGTAGAGGTAGAGTTAGTTAAGAGGAACAATCATACAACAGACTATATGCAATGAAATTAAAGTAGCATAAACACAAGACCAAATCTTAACCCCTCTTTTTTTTTTTGATCAGCAAAGAAGAGTAATATAGATCAATAAGGGGAAAACAACAAGACAATTCAAGGCTGCCGAGGAGAGAGTAGTGAAACCCAAAAGAGTGACACCACAGCAAGCCAGCAAGCCAGCCTAGAAAGGAAAGCAAAATCTGAAAAGTTGAAAAGGAATCAACTTAACAATAGCCTCAAAAGATATCAGAACTAAACATAAACAAAACACCCAGCAGAGAATCAATATAGAACCCCACACTACCTACCCCAAGGACTGAATTAATGCCGGGAATCTCAGCAAGATATCATTTGTCGAGAAGACTCTTGAACCTTGAAAGGCTTTAAACCAAGTTGCAACTCTGAACTTTATAGTATCTCCCATCTCCTCCCATTTTGGGATTACTCTCCTGAAAATAAGATCGTTCCTTACTTTCCATATGCTCCATAAAATTGCAAAACTAACGAGTTCCCACAACACCTTTTTTGATTTCTTGAATCTCCAGCTTTGCCACCACAAGAACAGATTTACTGTTACAAAGTTTAAAAAATTATAAAATTTTGAAAATAAGGCAGTAGAAATATGAATCCTTTTTAGAAAAGGCATTGAAGAATTTCCTTTTTTTATTTTATTTTAAGAGACTCACTCCTTTCCTTATTGTTTGTTATTTTTTTTTTAAAACAAAAGTTCCAATAATGGGAGAATATGCATGCATATGACAAGGATGAAGACAGGTGACTAGCCTAATGAAAAGCTCAAGCAACTTTTGAAGGTAATCAAGCAACTCACTAGAAAACTATAAATTTAATCAAACATGTCCGAGAAAATCACAAAACACGGCATCAAATCGACTGAGGTATAAGCATGTGGTTATAAGACTTGAGAAGTAAAACATATTTAACATGCCTGGGCAAATCAAATAATATACCAATCGAGGATATATTGAAGAAGTATAAATGCACCATGACATATGAATCTTATGACAACGGTGAGTGTGTGAAACACGTCATAGCAGAGAATCAATATAGAACCCCACACTACCTACCCCAAGGACTGAATTAATGCCGGGAATCTCAGCAAGATATCATTTGTCGAGAAGACTCTTGAACCTTGAAAGGCTTTAAACCAAGTTGCAACTCTGAACTTTATAGTATCTCCCATCTCCTCCCATTTTGGGATTACTCTCCTGAAAATAAGATCGTTCCTTACTTTCCATATGCTCCATAAAATTGCAAAACTAACGAGTTCCCACAACACCTTTTTTGATTTCTTGAATCTCCAGCTTTGCCACCACAAGAACAGATTTACTGTTACAAAGTTTAAAAAATTATAAAATTTTGAAAATAAGGCAGTAGAAATATGAATCCTTTTTAGAAAAGGCATTGAAGAATTTCCTTTTTTTATTTTATTTTAAGAGACTCACTCCTTTCCTTATTGTTTGTTATTTTTTTTTTTTAAAACAAAAGTTCCAATAATGGGAGAATATGCATGCATATGACAAGGATGAAGACAGGTGACTAGCCTAATGAAAAGCTCAAGCAACTTTTGAAGGTAATCAAGCAACTCACTAGAAAACTATAAATTTAATCAAACATGTCCGACAAAATCACAAAACACGGCATCAAATCGACTGAGGTATAAGCATGTGGTTATAAGACTTGAGAAGTAAAACATATTTAACATGCCTGGGCAAATCAAATAATATACCAATCGAGGATATATTGAAGAAGTATAAATGCACCATGACATATGAATCTTATGACAACGGTGAGTGTGTGAAACACGTCATAGCAAATTAATAACACCATCCAAGTATTTAAAAAATTCTCATGTACCATTGGACTGTCACGCACTCTCCCCCTCACGAAGTCAAACCAGGCACTCATCGATACAAATTTTGTGCCACCAAAAATAAACAATTCCCCCTCAACTTAATATTTAATAGTTGATAGAATTTCATAGTCGTGTTTTTGCTTCTACCCCATTGTTGTTTTACGCGAATATTGGGAGTAAGAGTACCTCATACCCAATGACCGGTTACTAAGCGAATGGTCCAATCACGAATGCTTAAGGTATTCTCTTTTACCCCACTACCGTTTGACGCGAATATTCGGACTGGAGAGAGCCGAATAGATCCGGTTACTAGGCAAGTGGTCCAATACAAATGCCTTCACGAGGTCTATTCACCTTTTGACGCGAACGCTTAGGGGGAGAGAACCTCACCCCAATTGTCCGGTTATTCATTGAACGCCCGGATAGACATTTATCTCACCCACAAATAGGACAAATCTTCTATATATTTCTTTTGCATAGAATGGCATATAACACCGTATCCAGAAATGAGGCCAAAAAATGGTCAATTGCCTAGGAAAAATACGAGACATATCCAGGTGCATGAGAATCAAATTTACCTTGGTAAGTAATCTCTCTAACTCTGACGTGTAGAGGTGGTAGTCACAAAAACCATATGGCATGATACATTTAACTCCTAAACACACCGCAAGAAAGAAATTAGATAAGATGCTGGTGCACTATCAAAGATGTTTAGATGCTCAAAAACTCATAGCAACAAACTAAACCTCGAGACAGGTACAGTGCAAAAGAAATAATTTTTATTTTATTTTATAGAATTTTAAATATTTGAATGTTTTTGGATTTTCATAATAACATATATAAAAATGTAAACCAACTGAAACAAATAGATGAAACTAGACAATAAAAAAAAAACACAATTCATAGCTCTAGGAACAAGATAAGCATAGACAGTACTACAAGAAGCCTTAAAAAGCGAGGTCCACTACTCCAGATGATCCTGTGTCATCTAGAGAGTTGGTATATATATGCGCTTGATGTTTCAAGTCCGACTTTCTCACCCAAAGAGGTCTAGTCTTAACATTCTCAACTTTTTCAATATTTTTGCACAATTGATTAGGGTTCACATTCATATTATTTTCATGAGGACTCACTCTTCGTTTAGGCTTTTGGATTCTACACCCATAATTATTAACATGGTGATAATGGTGTGAAGCAATAGGATACCCATGAAGTTGAAAGCAATTTGGTCGAATGTGACCTTTCACTCCACAAAAATGACATGTAGGCACATGTCGTATGTGACCTTACCTGAATATAGTTATCTCTATTTTGAGGAGCATGAACATGATTAGCGATGGGATAACCATGAAGTTTAAAGCAATTTGGTTTAATATGATCATTAAATTGACAATAATGACATGTCGGAATGACTTTTTTCTTGTTTGTCTTATTAATGTTATGAGTCTTCTTAACGTTATCATGAACAATAGGAATAGCATGAGGTTTAGATTTTACCTTGTTAGGCTTTGTTTCATTAATTTTACCTCCATTTTGCATTGATGTTGATTCTCCAAGATAGCCAAGGCCTGATTTGTCACTTGATGGCCTTTGCATAAGAAGCATGTCATCCAAGGCTTTTGATCTTGCATAGAAATGCTCAAATACATTGTTAGCACTTGCAAGTTGAATTTCGAGTAGGGAATTTTGATCAGTCAAGACGTTGATTTTCTCTTTCAATCCTACAACTTCCTTTTGAAGCATGTCTTTCTCTCCTCTAACGGAGGCTAACACCCCTTTCGGATTATCAACCCGATTTTTCAGTTTCGTCAACTCCGCCACAGCTGACTTATACTTCTCAGCCAAATTAAGATTTACCTTGGTGATCTTAACACTTTCTCGATATAATTGTCATATTTTTCTCTCAACTCCTGACTGTCCTCAAACTCATCTCCTTCTTCCTCATCATCACTATCATCCGAAGATTCCTCACTAAGATGTGATTGTAAGGATGCCCCAAATGCAATATACTTTTTGTCATCTTCTTGTTCTTCCTCAGACTTGCTAGACTCACTATCATCATCCCAACGTATGTTAGCCTTGTAATTCGTCTTCTTTTTCAACTTGTTGATACATTCACAAGCCAAGTGTTCATACCCATGGCACTCGCTGCATTTGGGCCCTGATGGTTGTCCTTTCCCTCCATTTTTCTCGTTACCAATTGAAAAATCTTCTTTACCATTATGATTATTCTTTTAATCTTAGAACCATTTTTTATAGCTTTCTTTTTAGAAAAAATTTTCAAAATTTGAAAAAATAAGTCCATGGAGTCAGTATCATTATTATCATCATTTGAATCTGTCTCATCAATTTGAGAACTTTTAAAAGCAATCGACTTAGTTGAAGATTTTATTTTTGATTTCTGAGATTCAGATTGCAACATATCTGCCTCATAGGTTTGAAGAAGACCAACTACCTCTTCAACAGACTTTTCTTTAAGCTTGCATTTACCTTCAAGCATAGTGACCTTAGTTTTAAATCTTTCAGGCAAAGATCGCAAATTTTTTTTAATAACTCTAAAAGGAGGAATTGGTTCACCTAGGGTTTCACAACTGTTGACAATGGCGATCAACTTAGAGTAAAATTGATTGAAAGTCTCATCCTCATCCATTCTAATCATCTCAAACTCCTATAAATATAAAGCAATTTGCAATTTTTTATATGTATATTAATTTGATAGAAATAATTCAAAGTTTATATGAACACCTAAGATACATCTACATCGCAAATATAATTTACATTCAGCTTATCACTAACGTGTCCGGGTACCGTGTCCAAGATTTTGGAAAAATGGCGTGTCTACATGTCTGTGTCGAGTCGAGTTGTGTTGTGTCGTGTCTCGTGTCCGTATTCGTGCTTCTTAGGGTGTGGCTTAGATCAATGTACATTGAAGACTTAAAATGTTAATTTTTTTTTCTTATATAAGGACTTGAACAAAAATGTTGAGGAATTAAATCAAACATTTGGTGTACATGATGCACCAACTATATATGGAACAAACCATTGTGTTTCTTAAGTGCCAAGACATAAAAGGGGGATAAAGACCAGCCATACGAACAATGTCAAGATGCCAAAGTTGTTGTTGTTGCCATATAACTAATAATTGATGCACTGTATGTGTAAATATAGTAATAGAGATGTTTTGGCCATTTGTAAGTAGTAAGAGTCTCCCACCTATCCCTATTTTTTAGCCATGGTACATTTTTGGGGATATCAGTCTACCATACTAGTCCAGAGGTGTGAGCCATCATCATGGTTGAACCATGATTTTGTTACCTTCAGGGATGCAATAAATAAATTGTTGCTTGCAGTAAATAACAAGAAACACTTTTCTACACTAACATAAAGCTTCAAATTGCACTTGTGATGCTGTTGAGGCTCACCTAAAGACATGGTACTTCTAGAGGCCTTGAGATTTTGCTAAGAGATTTTTTATAGTTTTCAAGTGTATTTACTCAGGTAAAGTGATGCAGTTTTGGGAATTTTTTTCCGATGTTGAGCGGGCGATGCCCTGTGATTAAGTACATGCTTAATTCTTTGCGGTCAAATTTCAATCACATGTCACTTCCAGTGTTGCAAGATAGTTGAGGTAGATAGAGGTGTCCACGGACCGGTTTTTTTGAGGTTCCGGTTAACCGCTAATGGCGGATTTTCATTTTCAACATCCGCAACCGTCCGTGAGTGATGCGGTTGTGGATCGATTCGGTTGCAGATTGGGCGGATCGGTTGTGGATTGGTTTGATGGTTTGTAAAAACATGCGGATGAGAGCCGAAAAACATGTTAAAAGATAAAGTCAACATGTAAAACCAATTCCCATGAATCTTTCTAACGTTAATTATATTACTTGTCATATATAAGTAGGGTGTCCACGGACCGGTTCTAGCTTGGCGGTTCCAGTTTGAACCGGAACCGAACCACTCATATCCGATTTTCGTTTTCAACATCCTCAACCGTCCGTGAGTGATCCGGTTGTGAATTGGGCGGTTCGGCTGATTGGGTGATCATAACCAAATATTGCTCTCTTCTCTCTCAAATCCCCAACTGAACCGATCATCACCAAATCAGCTCTCCTCTCCTTTCCGTCCGATCAAAACCACATGATCAGAAGTGCAAAGGCCACTTTGGTTTTCTCTTCTACATATAAGGTGTGTTTGGATGGTGCAAAATAGGTTTATCTCCAAAGAATAGAAATTCGCATAACCACGAATACAAATTCACAATGTTCAAATCCGTAGGGGCATCGATCGTTTTCAATTTCAAATTGATCACCTGCTATTTTTCTATTCTCTGCGAATTTTTGGGTGCGAACTTTTAGTTGCCGGCCAAAAGTAGGGATTTATCCTATTTTTTTTCAAATTCGCAGTGTTTTTATACAAATTCGCAGTGAAATTTTGTCGGCCAAAATTGAAGTTTAGATCGGGTTTATATGGATTCCTCTTTTTATTTACACATTCGAAGCTCTTTTTTAAAATTCGAAGTTTTTTTTTAACAAATTCGGTGTTTTTTTTTATTTTTTATTTCCTGATCCACATTTCAGGTTAAGTTGTTCTATTGAGTTGATTGTTTGGTTCTTATTCCGTGTATTCAAACCCTTTTTTTTTAATAAAAATTTTGCAGTGAAATTACGCCGGCTGAAAAGTCGCCGGCCAAAAGGTCGCCGACCGGAAATAGTTGTCGGCCGGAAGTGGATGGTGGATGAAGGTGGGGAGTGGGAGGTGAAGTAAAGAGTAAGTTTGGAATACATTTGTCTGTAAAAGGGCATAATGGTAATCTAAATTAGCAACTAGAGTTGGAGGTAATTAAAATGCTGACCTTGACTTAGAGGGAATTAGAATCGGAAAAACTAGACCTAACAGTAAATATCTGAAAAAAGTATACTAAGAGTCAGTATAAAGATGAAGTTGCCCGTATAAGCAAATATGACTTCTTAGAAGAAAAAAAACTCAATTTTGCTCCCCCAACAACAATTTGTAGTTCTAATTCTATTACTACAAAAATGGTTAAAGATGACAAACCAAGTTTTGGTGATTCCTCCCGTTGCCTTTGAAAAACATGTTTTAAACACATTGAGCGGTTCAGATTATCGAAATTTGGTCCGGAAAATCAGAAAACGGGTGGTCCTCACGGAGGAGATCCATGAGGGAGTCCTTAGGAGATCATGATTGTATATGAATCATGATCTAATGAGGACTCCCTCACGGAAATTCCATGAGGACCTCATGGATCAGGGTCGAAACTCGACGATTCGAGCCGCTCAACGTGTTTAAAATATGTTTTTAAGTATCATCGCGAGGAATTGTCAAAAAAATACCCGGAAGGGATTCATCCAAGCAGTTTTTGATCAACTCTATATGTAGGGTTATTATGAAAAACTGCTTGGATGAAGTCCTTCCGGGTATTTTTTCTTCGGCGATTCCTCGCAATGGCCCTGAAAAACATGTTTAAACACATTGAACGGTTCGGTTCATCGAAATTTGGTCAGCACGAAGGGATCTGTGAGGGAGTCCTTAGGAGATTTGGATATATATATATATATATAGGGAAAGGATCACATCCGGACTTTTCATTTCCGAACATTTTATCCAAAAACAAAATTTACGATCCGATCCGTCCAATGTGTTCAGAAGGTGTTTCCAAATGACTTACAAAAATTGAACTTTAACCTACCGACATCCGCCAACACTAACCGTCCAGTCCTTAATTATTAATACTCCTGCTGCCAATAAAAGAACTGTTTTTTCCCTGCCCACAATATTTTTCATTGGCTGCCAGTGATGAGAATTAGTGTTATGTACCCATTTTATTCATAGTGTGACGTAGCCTTCTTTCTTTTATTGGAGAAAAATGTCTACGTCTCTCTATAGAGCTTCTATGCATGTTCTCCTTATCTTCATCATTTTATTGACTACTACAAAATCAAAATTTGATTAGGTGTGGGCGGGAGTGGATTTTAAGAGTAGTGGACTAGAACATTGGTGTGTATATATATATACACACACCAAAAAAAAAAAAAAAAAAGCCTATAAGAATGATCGCGGTTTCACAAAAAAATTGAAATCTTTAAGTAATTATAAAAGTGTGATGTGAGCTATAGTGAAAGATCACGGTTTTATCCTTTTCCAACATGGTTTTTTTCATTTCTTTAATCATGATTTTACTAAAAGCTGAGATGATTTCTCTATAAATAATCACGATTTTTAGTTAAAACTAAGATGTTATGTTGTCAAATATCACAGTTTTTTTTTGTTTTAATCATAGTTTTTCATAAGTTTTCATCACGGTCTAGAACCGTAATTAAAATATGGGAACTTTTAATCACATTACGTTAGATCACGGTTATTCAACCGACATTAAAAGTGAAAGATCATACCAAAGACTGCGATCTTTATGCTTTTTTATAGTAGTGTGCATACAGTAATCGGGTCTGCCAAGTTCTAAAAAAAAAGAAGCAAGTCAACCAACGTTTGTGTCTACGGATGAGAGGTAAACCCTTATTCCGCCTCGTAGAGTTTGCGGTTTTTTTTGGTTATCCAATCTATACGCTTTATTACTGAGCTCTCGGATTCGTTTCCCAACATATAGACTTCGATGAGTACGTGAACAAGCGACTTTGTGAAAGAGCGAAAGAATTACAACGGCTTTCCCATTGCTAAAAACTCATGCATGGCAATGGTATAAATCACTATAAAATTAGATGAAAATAAATGGAAACCAAGAACTCATGGCTTTCCATTGCCAGCAATGGTGTATAGCCCTTTCCCGTTATCGATCGTGTTGTAATCGCCAATCATGAACATGAAATTGTTAGAAAAATTACAGTGGCAATCCGAAATTCCGAAGAACACTTTCCTCTGATATATTATATGAACAAAATACAACGGAAATTTACAATAACGGAAATTGATAAAATATGGAAAACAGAGATACAAACTGCCGAGTCGTGTGTAACACACTCTCCTTAACAAAGATGCGCCGCCTACCGTGAGTGTTGGAGGTTGAACCGACGTCTTCGTCCCAGGATACAACGGCTAAACCACGACCACCGGAACACCACCGCTGGAAGCCTTGGCGAATTGTAACTAGCGTCTACCTCTCTCTCACAGGAACTTTTTCTAGACTGAAATGTGTTGCACGAATTTCTAGTGTCAAAGCCAAAGACCAACACAACCTCTTTATAGCTGAAAAATGAGTTGAAGCCTTGAATACGGGAATAAAGAGGAGCCTCCCAATTCAATGACGAATTTGAATTTGAATTTGCCAATGAATTCTGCAATTCATTTCTGATTCTATAACAGCCAACTTGATTACGAATTTGAATGGGTTGAAATCTGCCATTTAATCTCCATCATGGGGAGGTTACGGGGTGTTTACAGCCATCAATAAATACCATAATATCTGTCATCAACACGTGTATCTTCTACTTCGTGGGGTCCCTTCGGTTGCCTCGTAAGATCCTCCGAAAGCCCCGTTTTCATTCACACTGAATTTTTCAACAGAAATTTCTTTTGCCAACTTGGGAAAAAAAAACTTGTCGTTATTCTTGACCAAGTATATTTTAACAAGTCCTCTGTCTTGAATTAATCAGCATTCGTTTTGACACTTACAAATTTTACTTTAACCTTTAGTTATAATATAAATCAAGACTTGACCCACAGACCGAGACAATTTCAGAACCTTAAATGGATTCCGTGTGATGCCGGTCAAGATTGGACTGACGAGCGGATGCACAAAGGCGACCGCTGGCCTCTAGTTTCTTTCCAATCCAGTTATGATCCGAATTGGATATTGTCAAAATGTTTGGAATTACACTGGTTCGGCCTCCCAAGTTTCATATGTTTGTTATAGTCTTATCGGTAAGGGCTTGATTGACTTGATCAATTCATTGAGTTTTTATCCTGTTAAATTTCGTAGAAAACCCCAATCAAGTCCTAACCGATATCCAAATGAATTGACTTTATATTGGTACTCTTAAAAATGTGTTTTAAATAAATTGAATAGCTCCGATCATTTGCTTTGGACTTCAAAATGGGTGGTTTATATATTTGTTGTGTCAAATATTGTTTCTCTGAAACCGTACCTGTATCTATGAATATAAAGTAGATTGATTAATCGATTAGGTGATTGTTGAGTTTAAAGAAATTTATACCAATCATCATATGTACATATCAATCCTTCTATTATCAGTCCAATGGATTGATAATGAAGTAAACTCTTCCACGGAAGGGTTTTCACTTTTTACACTTATTCACCGTCTGCCCAATGGGCTGACGGTAGCAGTCTCCTACACAATATAGTATGAAATAAACAATAGGAATACGGAGTCAAATATCTGCAAATAGTCATTGTCAATATCTGCAAATAGTCATTGTCGCAACCTATAATAACATCATATAAAAAATTAATCAGAGTCGACTGTGGAAAGGGTTGTAAGAATTATTCTGATGTGGACCGTGTGCGCAAGGTGTTCCAAAATTAATTGGTCATTGTGTGCCCGCTACCTCCACTACGTGATGTAGCGTGCTATGCAAAATTACAAACTGATTATATCACTAAACTATAAGATGGGGAAACTATGCAATGTACATTTTAGAAGACATCGTAGTCATGGACAGGAGTGGCTTCACTCTTTAGAAAATGAGGTTACTTGAACACTTCAAATTATTATTATTATTTTTTTTATAAATTACATATAATATTTTTAGTTTTGTATATTAGTTTAGCCCTTTAGAAAGAGTCAACCCAAAAATATTTAAACACTCAACTTAAAAATATTTGAATACCCAACCGAAAATTTTTTCCCACAAATTAATCCAATGTAAACTACCCATTCAAAATCCATAGGTGGCTCCATTACTTCTTCATAGATGGTCAATTGAACATCCTAAAGTTTTTATTTTTATTTTTATTACATGTAGTTATTTTATCTCGGATTTGGTTTCAATACTTAGTCCTATATTATGAATACCCATCAATCCAGGTAATTCACAATTAAACAGCTAATAAAAATTTATTTGTTGGTGTCAATATCTTGCTAAGTCTTATATCAGAACGACAATAAACTTTATAACTCACTAATCCAGAACACATATCCATACGTGCGAACCTTTTCGAAGCACAAATTTCTACAATAAATATAAGTGTTTTGTATGCGCCAGTTTGATTGGTCTAGACTATAGAATTCGCTGCAAACAATTATGACATCTTATGTATTTTTCGTATTATTTGGATTCAATATCCACACTAATTTTTAAAATTTGTGTATATATGACTAGTTAATAACTTAGGGAAAAAAAACCTAGTTAATGGAGCTAGCTTGTAGAGTTAATTAAGGTAATCTTTGGACACCCTATAAATTTTTTTTGGAGCGGCCATTAGTCATGGACAAAAGTTTTTATATGTCATAGCTATTTGGGTGTTAAATAATATAATTCTCAATGCACCCTCTCAGGAGCAGATTTAATTTGGGTGCCGGGCAAGCACCACATGGCCGTGGCCTTACCCAAGCACCATCTCGGTCATCCAAAGCCGTGGCCGTACCCGAGCACCATCTTGGCCGTCCAAAACACTTTTGGGCGGTCCGAATTTTAGTGAGAAAAAGAGGAGAAAGAGAGTGGGAAGAAATCTCGACCGTCCAACATACTTTTGTATGGCCGGGATGGCTGCTCAGGGACGGTCACGTGGTGCCTGCCAGGTACCCAATTTTTTTTCCACCACCCAGACAAATGAATTTGCGTTCTAAAAAATGATACATACACAACCGGCTACCACAAAGCCATGCGTTCACAAAAAAAAAAAAAAAAAAAATCTCAAAATCGGCTAACACTTCTTACCCTTCCCCCAATTTCAATCCTTTACTAGAGAAACCAAACCACCACCACTGACGCCCAACCGCCGCCGCCGCCGCGGAAGAAAGAGAGAGGGAGAGCTGTTCTTCTTCCCCATCTTAGTTAAACACCCATCGCCGACCACCATGCCCACCGACGACTGTTATGGATCAATCAAACAAACACACCACACGCACAAATAAACCGAAACAAAGAACACAAACAATTTTACGTGGTTCCCCAAAATCGGGTACGTTCACGGGAGAGAAAATATTTTTCACTATGAACAAGAGATTTACAATGGACGAGAAACACTCTCACACAACTCTCTCTGGTTCACACACACAATTTTCTCCACTCTTAGGGCATCTTTAGTGCACTACCTAAAAGAGTTCCCTAAACTGCCCTAACTAGATAGCCAAGAAAAACTCAAAAAATGGTCTATAATGCACAAAAATTGACTCCCTCACTACCTAAAGTGTCGTAAGTGACTACCTAAATTTGGGGAGAGAATTAAGGAGAGAGAAAGTGGAGAGAGACACAGAGAGAGAAGGGAAGGAGGAGGAGGAGAGAGAGAGAGAGAGAGAGAGAGAGAGAGAATGGAAGGAGGAGAGAGAGAATAACTTTAAGGAGAGAGAGAGGAGAGAGAAAAGAAAGACTTAAAGTTAATAAACATTTTTAAGGAGCCTCAATAAAGTGCATTTCTCCTTAACTAACTAACTAAGTTATTAGCACACAAAATAGGGTCCCACATGTGCTTAGGTGTACATTTTACCAAACATTTTTTAGGTAGTGTACGTACTAGAGATCGATGGTCTTAAATTGCTCTCTCAACACACATACACGGTACACACACTTCACTTTTTCTTTCTTTTCTTACTCACACACGGCACTAACTCATGCACATATGCACGACCCTTTTAAATACAAATAATGGCTTGAACAAATAAACACTAAATACATTTGGATTTCCCGAGCATCTTCAGCAACAAATTTCCTTGGGACTTACACAGCCGCATTATCTCATTGACTTGGAGAACTCACCACCCAAACCCATTAACTAGTTCCACCGAACTATTCAAATTCCCATGCAAAACTAATGCTCTTGGACTTTCTTTTTTCTTTTTCAATAAACATTTAACTTGGGAAAAATCCCAACGACGACAACCTCCACCATTGACCACACTGACAAAGAAGAAGGTGTCATACAGAAGGAGAGAGCAGCAAGAGAGAGACAGGCTGGCGATGATGGTGGTGGTTCAAATCTCGTCGATGAACGGAGGTGGTAGTGGTCACTGGATGTGGAGGCGTCTTCTCGTCGGTGTGGTCGCAGACTCGCAGTTGAGGCGGCAGTGGTGGTAATGTGGTCCTAGTGGAGGTGGCGGTGGTGGTGATTGTTGGGCGTCGATGTGGTTACGTTTCTCTGGTAAAAGCATAGTTTTGAATATCGACCGATACGGTACGTATCGGCCGGTTCGTCTCGGGATTTGGAGGCTCCGATACCGATACGTACCGTAACGTATCGGCCGATACGCCAAAAAAGTTAAAAAATTCACGACCGGTACACCCGATTCCCGCGACGTATCGCCGATACGTCCCGATACCGATACACCGATACCGCGACCGATACCGCTATTTAAAACTATGGGTAAAAGACTGAAATGGGGAAGGGGAAAAAGTGTTAGTCAATTTTGAGTTTTTCATTTTTTTTGTTGGGTGGTGGTGGTTGGGCGTCAATGTCGTCGTTTTGATGTGGTTGTGGATGGCGTTGTGGTAGTCCATTGTATATGCATAATTTTAATTCTTTTATGTACATAGAATTAGGTATAGGTTCGATTTGGCCAAATCACGTATATTGTGTGTCTTGTTTATCTCTTGGTTTTACTGTTTCTGTGCGTGTGGTGCGTTGTTTGGAATCCTAACATTTTATGTACGTAGAATTAGGTTTGGGTAACAGAATTGATTGGTGTCGATGTCGTCATTTGTTCTACTCATACTTTGAATTTCTGTACCGAGTATTACATTGTCAAAATGAGTATTACTATCCATAATTTTTTTAACTTGATCAAC
Organism: Vaccinium myrtillus; assembly: GCA_016920895.1. Classification (NCBI taxonomy): domain Eukaryota; kingdom Viridiplantae; phylum Streptophyta; class Magnoliopsida; order Ericales; family Ericaceae; genus Vaccinium; species Vaccinium myrtillus. The sequence continues at coordinate 33,225,958 of CM029273.1, read as the reverse complement.
CTTGTTGAGTTGCTTTGAAATATAAATTTTAAAGTTTATAATACAAGCAAAATATCAGACAGAATATTTTGTAAACATTTATATAGACACTCTTCGGAGTGTTTTTATCACTGCCCTTTTTATTTTGAAAGAGCAAAATAGGACATGTGAAAATGGGTGTACAAAAATATAGAGTGATTAAGCAAGACTAAACAAACAACATGTTCTGTCTTAGAATTAATTTCAGAGGGGAGGAGCTTTAACCGAAAGAAATTGGTTGAAATGGAAGAGCTATAAATCACTGAGGGAGAATACTTTAAAGAATTTCTTGAGATGGAAGAGGGGGAAATTGATGCTAGGGAGGCTCGATGATGCCTTTCTTTTGTTGGAGTTTTAAGCTCGTTATTTGGTTAGGTTTTCAAACACACACACACAATGATGTTCTTATGAGGACTCCCTTACATAAGCTTATGTAAGAACTCCCATTTTTCAATTGAATTTTGATGATCTGAACCATTTAATATGTTTAGAACGTGTTTTTAAGGATCTTTGCGAGGAATCGTTGGGAAGACCAAGAAGGGCTTGTTCCGAGCAGTTTTCGATAAACTATATATCTACGGTTATTATAAAAAATTGCTTGGATTAAGTCTTTCCCAGTCATTTTTTTTTTATGATTCCTTGCGTGGACCCTTTAAAATACGTTTCAAACTCATTGAATGGTTTGGATCATCAAAATTCAAACGAGAAATGGTCAAAAAAGAGGGGAGTCATTACATAAGCTTATGTAAGGGAGTCCTTATAAGAAAACCACTATACATATATCCCATCCGGGATCCCGAATTTTGCTTCCATCCAGGACTTCCCTAATTCTCAACTTTTTCGAACAAATTTTTACGATCCAAACCTTCCAATGTGTTTAAAACCTGTTTTTAAAGTGTCCTCGTGAAGAATCGAAAAAAATGACTGGGAAGGGCTTGATCTGATCACTTTTCGATAAAAAATGTATATCCAAAACTGTTGGGATCAAGCCATTCCCAGTCATTTTTTTTGGGTGATTCCTCGCTAGAACTTTTAAGAATATGTTTAAACACATTGAACGACTCAGACCTTCAAAATATGGCGGGGATCCATGAGGTCCGAATTTTATAAAAATGAGGGATCCCTCATTAGATCCGGCCTGTATACAGAAAACTTCCAATAGGAATTCCTTAAACTGGTAAAATACCCGACTCGCCTTTCCTGATTGAATTTTGATGATCTAAACTGTTCTCTGTGTTTAAAATGTGATTTTAAGGTTCCACGCGAGAAATTATTAAAAAATGATAGGAATGGTTTGATTCGAGCAGTTTTCGATCAAACTGCCCTTCTCGATCATTTTTTTTTTTATAATTCCTCGTTTAGACCCTTATTTGTGGGTTGGTTTGTTTTTCGGCTTTGGTGGTTTTTGGGCTTTAGGTGTGGTTGTATATTTCCGTTTTTGATGGTTGGCACCTTGCCTTCCTTTTCTTAATTTGGATTTTGGTTGCCATTTTTCACTGGTATGCCTTTGTCCTAATTTTTATTTTCCTTCTTAAAAAATTAATAAAAAATATTATGCGTAGGGAAAGAAAAGTTCTGTCTTAGAATACGTAAAAGAGATGTATGATTACTTGGGGTTACTGGTTAGCAAAGAAAAAATATAAGTAATAAGTACAAAATATCCCCTAATTACTGGCCATGAGACGTATGACCAGTGGAGCACACAGAGGATGCATATGACGGTCAATATATCCCCTATGAAAGCACATATAATTTTTGGATGAAAAATAAAGTAGTTACATTCATTATTTTTTGAATTTTTCACATCAAATTAAAGAGCTAATCGATATGTTTAATTTGATGCGAAGAAAAACTCGAAAAATTATATATGGAAGTATTTTATTCTTTGATCCAAAAATTACACATCTTTTTATATATAGGAGACTATTATTTTGGGATGGAGCAGGGACGGATCCAAAGGGGGGCAAGCGGGGGCACATGCCCCCGCTGACCCCCACTTGTCAATGTAAAAAAAAAAAAAAAAATGGGAAACATGTTTTGTATATATGCTATTTGCGTCGAAAGTAGTAACATAGCGTGTGTGTTCTCTGATGGTAAGTTGTGCTTCCTCCATGCTGGAGGTTTTGTGTTCGACTCTCGCCCCTCATTTTTTTGCTCCACAAAGTGTAGAAGGTCATTAAGAGGGCCTGTCAATGTTTGAACCTGGAACTCTGATTTCATAACCAATGCCTTGCGTCTTGCAACTAAACCATCAATATTCATTGTTAAACAACCCAGTAGTTTTATTATATATTTTGAACCGATAATGGTAATAATAATTCCTCTAGTATTTTTTTCCCCCAAATTTTAATTTTCTCCCTTCTTTTTAAGAAAAATGATACAAAATGATGAGAAAATTGTTAGCTTTTATATATTTTTTTATTTTAGCAACCTTTTACAATGGTCCCTAACTTTCAATAATTTCTTGTCTGATATTAGGTTTAGAATCAATCGTACACGATTTTTTGTCCCTAACAAAATCATTGACTAGGAAAAAAATTGCACGATTACAACTTATAAAATGCCCCCACTGGGTTGGATTTCTGGATCCGTCCCTGGGATGGAGTGAGATATTTCTTAGTAAAAATTAGGTAGGCACCTACTGATGTTCAAACAACTTGATGTTTTACAAATACGATGTAACATTTTAAGAAATGAATGGTTGGATCAAGACTGTCATTTAAAGACCGAGAATGAAATCAAGCCTTTATTTTTGTTTTAACAAAATAGATAGTTCAAGATAAAACATGAGTTTGCACTTAACCTTTCGCTTCATATTCTTGCATCCCGGGATTGCGTAGTGCGCTAATCCATTAGTGCAAAATAAAACATTTTTTAAACCGTAGGTAGGTGGCAGGTGCTATGCCGCCCCACTAGAAGGCTCCATACTTGGTCTCTAAAGTCAAATCATTTGTGGTATGTTATGTCTCTTAGGGATCATCCGGTTTTCCATGTTCCCTTTATCGGGTTCGCTATTAATAAAATCTTATTGCCGTTTCAAGAGAAAAAGTCAAAAATCATTTGAGAAGGGAATTTATCCCAATCTCAAATGGTGAGCTCAGTTTGCATTATACAATAGTGGTGTGATGGTACATAATTCAAATACACTGTGATGTGATAGAAAATGATAAATTTGAGCAGAATGAGATATGTAGCAATAGCATCTATGGCTATAAATATCCCTTGCTCTTAAAACCCATCATCATTCATACCTTTCGATCTCTCTCTTACACACAAATGTATTCTCAAGTGCCTAAATGGACACTAAGCCAAAAACCGAACCAAATCCTATTCTCTCTTACACCCCAAGCCAAAGCAAAAAGTTTGGCTTCAGACCAAAATGGCTCATACTTTAACAACACCAGGTCAAACTTCACCTTTCGCACTGGGCCAATTGTAGTCCCACCACCTCATCGTATGGTGATATTTAATAAACATCAATGTGGTGGTGGTGGCGACGACGGTGGTGCTAACAGTGTAAGGCGGAAGAGGAACAAGAAAAGATCAGCGTGGAAGGATTTGAGGGTTTCAGTTCCAGAAAAGATCGGCGGTGGTCTCCAGGCCATTTTGCAGGGGGTCATAGGAGAGGTGTCGGTTATCGCTGGACCCTCTGACTCCGAAAGAACAGCACTTTTAGATGCTTCAGCTGGTCTAATCTCTCTCTTATTTCCTATTATTACTTTCATGCATGCTTTGAAAAATAAGTTTTACGTATGAGCAAAATTATTTTATATGTAACTTCATTGACGAAATGATGGAGTCCGAAACGTTTTTTTGGTTAAATATAAATTTTGTACCAAAAATAGAGATTACAAAAGGTATATACTTCCCTTTGTCAAACTGAATACAACCAGAAAGCTAGTATAACACAAACCCCATAAAAGAACCTTCCACAAGTAATTTTTTGGTGTTTCATTCCCATATCTTGATAATTTGAATTGTTCATAATCCAGGAATTCCAGACATGAAAGACACTTGTTAGAAGCTTAAAAACAGTTACTCTCTGTCAAGCACAATACAAATATTATTTTAGGCCACATGTCATATAGGCTTTAGAGATGGACATGCAATCAAAACATAAATTTCAAGATATCGAAACACATAATGAACAGAGATAAATTTCGAGATATCAAAGCACAAAATGAATCGCCTTGCAATTGAAAGTATGAATCAAAATTCTAAAACTCAATTCCATAGTACAAGTAGTGTATTTGTGTAAAGTGAGCAAGGACTGTTCATATAGATTTACCACGTAAGAAACAAAAGGCTATCTTTTGGAAAGGATTTTTTTTTTTTTTTGAGAGGAGAACTTTATTAATCTCCGAGAGAACAAAGATTAAAAGGGAAGTAGCAACAACAGCATCCCAACTTCGGGAACAACCTCCCACAAGAATATCATAGCCGCTGCAGACCCTGGAAAGAAAGTTGGCAAGAAGCCAACCAAGAAAACAGAACAAAAAACTCAACTATTACAAAGCTCAAAATACATCTAGAAAACAAGCAAATCACAGAGATTGCAAGATCTATTAAGCCTGAAGAGAAAGTCTTCAATAGAGAAGTTCTTAACACCCATTTTGGATTTCACCTATAATGCCACTCCGACTTTGATGAGTTCTGTGATGTTGTCCTATTGAGGAGCAGTGCTTTCGAAATGCGTTCCTGGCATTCCAAATTGTCCACAGAATAGCTAATGGAATCACCTCCCAAATAAGCTTTTTATCCTTTTTCAATTTACTGCATTTGCACCAAAGGAAATTTAAACACGGTAATTCATCAGTGTTGCATCCATACTTTTTCAGTCTTAATTATATATAATTACCATGTTAATTATAAAATACTAATGGGGCACTAGTGTGACTCTAAGTATACTTTCAGTTGGACGGACCTATAAATATACAAATATATACACACATAAACGTTAGTATGTTACTGTCATATTTGCTAATTACCTGGTTAAATAACTGATGCAGGGAGACTTGGTCTAAACGCGATACAGACCAGAGAAATGTTGACCAATGTTCATCAACAACATCATGCTTCTGGCACATCGACTATAGAGAGAGACAAAAGAGGGGAGGTAAGCTGAGATTAATATGATTAATTAATTTGACTAAAATGTCAATTGTCTCAAATGTCTGACGTCAAGCTATAAAAAAATTTTCACTAAAAGTAAGGCCATGCATGTGTATTTTCAAAAATACCCACTTTTTTCTCAATGCACTCTATAATTGTTATAAAAAATAGAAATACTTATTTTATGACATTATTTTTTGCATGAAAAATTTAACACTTACCAAAGTATCGAGCAATTTGGAATGGGGAGTACTAAAAGGGTACAAGTAACTTATTTTTTTTTGCGAACAAACATACTCTCTCCGTCCAGATTTAAGCGTCTTCTATGGGAAATCGAGCTTTTTAAAAAGTTAAAATTTGTCCTCTAAATTTCCAAAAGTAACCTTAAAAGCTGTGAAATCAATTAAATGTATTTGAATTGCTTATATCCTTCAATATAGATCTCAAAAAATATGTAATAAATTTCAATTAATTATATTTTACAAAGTTTTCAAAATGATGAAAAATATTATATGTTAAAGATATTGTCAATTTAAGAATGATATGAAAATAAAAAACTGTCAAATGAATTAGGAATGAAAGAGTACTTTTTAAGGGTAAAATTGAAAATTTGGTATGTTTTGATGGTTATTTATAGAAAATAGACACTTATTTTGGGATCCCAAGGGAGTAGTTGACTTCTTCATCCGTACAATTACCATTTCCCAGGAAATTGGAAACACCGGAAAAATTGAGACAAAAAGTCAAATCCTGAAGAAACCCAGATTCCTATGCCTCCATGGATTTAGAACGAGTTCCGAAATCCTCCAGAAGCAGCTTCGACGGTGGCCAGAGACGGTGCTCGAGAAATTTGACCTAGTCTTCCTTGATGGGCCTTGTTTGGCCCAAGGCAAATCCATGGTTGAAGGCTTCTACGACCCTCCTTATTACGAGTGGTTTCAGTTTAGGGAGGTAAAAACATATACTCCAACTTTAGTCTCTATGAGTTCTTAATTTTCAATTTTGGATGTAAATTGTAAATTTTCCTAGAGAGCGGTGTATAAATTAGTATTGAGAATCCAAAATGGTGACTTTTAGATTTTTGCGTTTTCATTTGATTTCTCATAATGCATTCCAAATTTGTGGCGAAAGAAGCAAATTGCAATGATGGATAATACAAAAAGGAAAATTATGACTCCCCAAACACCCCCTCAATTTTAAATCTCAAAGGGTTGGCAAAGTGGTCTTCGCTTAAGACTTAGGGGCTTGTTTTCACCTAAGGTCTCAGGTTCGAATTCCCTTACTAGCAAACTCTTTGGGCCACTAGGTTATGAGTTATGTCTGGTCGTTATCTCCAGGAACTCGAAATTAGTCGAGGTGTGCGTAATCTGGCCCGGACATCTAATTATTGAAGAAAAAAGGAACACCTCTTCAATTTTCACTATATAGTTTTACTTTGTACAAATTTGGGTGTTTGGTTTTCGGCTGCTTTAGATTCTCATATTGCTCCGAAGTATAATTTTTTATTTTGGTGTTTTGTGTATTAGGATTTACAGGAGTTGTATAATTTTGAAGAATGTATTGCTTACATTGAAGATTTTATGATCAAGCATGGACCTTTTGATGGACTGATGGGCTTTTCCCAGGTGGGTAGTTGATATTTCACATTTTTTAATTCAAGTTTAATTCTTATTTAGTCTTGGAAATAACATTTTCAAGAAGCCCAAGAGACAAAAGCACAATTTCGGTAATAAGGTTACCTTCGAATTGAAGAACCAATTCTATCGAGGTATTTTCTTTGGCGACCGGATCCTTTCTCGTTTTAAAGAGGACTAGATTGGTCAACCTTTGATTTTTTGCGTCCCATCTGAAGACCTTATTTATATGGTACCAATTAACATTCATGTTGTGGAGCTTTTCAAAATTCAGCAAAGAAAAATAATTGATTATCGTTTAACAAGTGAAGGATTGATATTTCTTTTAAAGAATGAGTTCAGATCTGATGCTCCACTTGGGTTTTTTTAAGATAATTTTTTTTTTTGGAAGTCATTTTAATTGAACACCAATCCACATGAATTTCAAAAATACAACGTGTACGCAGCCGCGCGTACGCAAAAACGCACGGATGGTGCATCTGCACCGTCCAAAAGCATTGATAATGGTCTGGATTTTATTTACTCTTTGAGTGGTAAGAAAGCTCTTTGACAGGTCAAAGAGTAATTAAGATCCGAACCATCGATTTGATAAAATGGACGGTAAAAATGCATGCGTACGTGTTGCGTACACTCGTGTACATACAAATAGACCGGTTCCATGAATTTTTTGCATGTGATGGCTAGTTCATGCGATAGAGCTCTTGGATACTCTACACTGCATTCCGGGATTGAGTCTTATTCCCTCCTCCCCACATAATATATTAGGAATGGCGAATAACAAAAGGAAATTTTTTTAAAAAAAAATCATGAATTTTGGAAGGAAAATAATACTATTCTAGATGAGCTCCACAAGATGAACGCTTGTGATTATGTGACTAGTTAATAATGTACCTAGTAAAATCTGAAAACTGAACCAAGACAATCATCTATAAAAGCTAGTGAGGAGTTGGTTCTTTTTTCTCTAAAGTTCTGAATTTTTTTTTTTTTTGATTATGTGTGTTTTATTCCCTATTATAACGAAAATTTTGGTTTTTGGTTTGTTTTGTTTATTCAAGTTTTTTGGTTTGAAATTTTTTTTAATTCTTGTGTATATATGTGACTAGTTAATAAACCTAGTAGAATTAAATTTGGTTATTAATTTTGCTTAAAGTTCTCTAAAAATCTTTTTTTTTTTTTTTTTTTTTTGATTGACGTATAGATATATTTTTGGTCGGCACTTAGTTCTTTTAAGTTTGGTGATTAATTTGCTTATAATGAAACGTAGGGAGGCATTATATCTGCAGCATTGCCAGGAATGCAATTAGATGGTACGGCACTTACAAAGGTTCCAAAGATTAAATATGTTATAATAATATCAGCGGGCAAGTTGGGCGGATCCAAGATTTGTCTTCCAAAACTGGCTACTAATGCATTTTCATCTCCTGTCAAGTGCCCTTCCCTCCACATCATAGGTACTTCAATCTTTTGATGCTGATTTTGGTGTTGAACTTAAGGTTTTAAATAGTGGTATCGGGATATGTGACGGTGCGGTCAAATATCAATCGATATCGGCTTGTATCGGACCGTATATTGGTCAATATTGGTATCAATTAATCCCTTGAAAAATCGATATGCATCGGCCGATACGTCGCGATGAGATCCGTCCGGTACACTGTTTGAATAGTGTACCGGACGGATCTCATCTGTTGAATATCTTGTCGTCGATAAGTCATCTGTAAATTACCATACTGCAAGACTCAATTAGTATTTATGCATTGCAATGTCTTACGTGCAATTTACAGGTGACGCATGCTTCCTTAAAGAAGTAGGGATTGAGTTAGTGGATTCATTTGTAGATCCGTTGGTGATTAATCATTCCAAAGGGCATACAATAGCAAGACTTGGTTAGTATTATGAAAATCTTATTTACTCCGTATTTTTTTTCACGTACAAAACTTGATACTTATGCTCAACAAAATGGTGATTGTGTAATATATATAGCAGCCCGTCTGGATGGTGTATTGGAAGAGGTGTTGAGCTTTCGACCCGAATTTGTAATCCCGAGCACATAGCTAATCCTTGATTTGGCAACCCAATGGCACAGGCGGATGAAATAATTTAATCCGGCCCAGGGGTATTAATCAATAAACAGCTTAGACCCAGATCATAGATAATACTCCCCTATCCCCCCCTTTTGAATACCCCCAATTCATCCCAGTCCCTCTAATTTATAATTATCTCCATATTTCAACTACAGAAAAAGTTTCCAATTAATAAAAAAAAAAGTAAAATAAAAAAGTACTATTTTATCCTACTGTATTATCAAAATTTTCCAAAATCAAGTACTATTTTATCCACCTTTTTTAATCTCACATTAATGTGGGTGCACTTTCCATAAATAATATCTTATACTATCTTATCTCTCATTATTATTACTACCTCCGTTCCAAAATAAGTGTCCACTACGAAAAGTCGTGTCATTTTTCAAATAAAAAAATTAAGTACTTCCATCATACTTTTTCACACCGAATCGAGTACTTTAATTTGGTGCAAAAAAATTTAAAAAATGATACGCGGAGTACTTAATTTTTTGATTATGGGACTCCTATTTTGGAACGGAGGGAGTATTTTTTTGTACTGTATCTCCCATTATTATTTAATCCATCCAAATCCCGCATCTAATCGAACCGTAGAGGTGTAAGATTGAAATCGGAGGGATTTAAATGCACTTTGCAATCTAAAACAAGTTTGAATCAATCGACTCATTCTCTGATCAATTATCAAGAGACATGAAAACCGGAGTATTTGAAATCGTAGAACAGTACGATGCAGTCTATTGTTTCCCATATTTGTTATGGCTTTGACGCAATTTCACAAATCAAATTATAGCAAATAAATCCGAATTTCCAAAGTTTTCAACTCTTGGTTTTTTTTTTTTTTTTTGCTAGGTCATTCAGTTCACACACATTCCCTCGGGAACGAAAAAAATATACCTATTTTTCCTACCCTTGTTTGAAGGAAACTTTACACTTGTGTTTTATTTTAAATGGCGTTGACATGAACTCGATAGAAAAATCACTAAATGAATGGCAACTAAAAATTTTGTTTTGAACAAAAATCATTTAAAATGGCCTGAATGAACAAAGATTCATTGAAAAGATTGAAAGATGTAACTACCAAACGAAATTATTTGCTTGAATTGATTCAAACCGTGGTCTTGGAAAATCAAATTAATCCATCCATCCCAAATTGATGTATTTGAATTTTGAAAGTTGAATTATCCATAAATTTATGGGGGTTCATTTAATGAATTTCTAAAAAAAATTAACATAGTAGTAGTATTTTTTTTCCCGCCATGGAGTCGGCTAACCCCCCTAACTCCTATGTGGAGTCGCCCCTACCCTTGTTTGAAGGAAACTTTACACTTGTGTTTTATTTTAAATGGCGTTGACATGAACTGGCTAGAAAAAACTAAATGAATGGCGCTTATGGTTTTCATGTTTGAACAGATGAGAATGGCCTGAAGACAATGCTCAACTTCATTGAAAAGATTGAGAAGATGTAACTGCAGGAACGATAGTATTTGCTTGAATGATGATTCAAACCGTTGTCGCGTCTAATTTTATCGTGGAAAATAGAATTATGCTATGAAGTGTTACATAACCCCAAGATGTATTTGAATGTCAATGAATGAAGATGACCAACATTATATTAAGTGATTACCCATTCATTTTCCAAGCAATGTGGGACAATATTTCTTAACAGTTAGGCCGCTTGGTCGTATTGCGTTTTCGTATGGTGGGGTTGAAGTCAGTCAATGCTCTTGGCTGTTTTCCAAGAGGAGAGCTTTTGGTTGTTTCCAAGGGTTGTCATGCTTGCTTGGGGTGTTTTTGGGGGGTTTTTCCTTTTGTGTTCTTTTGCTTTCCAATTTTTGGTTAGATTCTCAATCCCCTTCTCTTGACATACTCTATTGAGTTTCATCTATAAAATTTCTTTTGCCGATCAAAAAAAAAAAAACGAGAAGCCATTCTATATAATTATCCTAGTTTTAATAAGTTTGATACAATATTGTTTTGCAGCTAAGCTTACCCGCAAATGATAAATACCTAATTGGAGAAGTTGAAACTAGCCTTACGTGGGCGCGTTTGTGATTGCGATGGATTCAGATTTTAGATTATATCTTCAAAATTTCATTCCTTTTAGTTTTTCAAAAAAAAATTTCTCTTAGATATCACTACTACAAAAACCTTAATGACAATATTTTTGAAAGGTTCTTTATGAATCAATTTCAATGATGAAAAGGGTTTTGATATTAATGTCACTTTTAAGAAAAATTTTATGATTCAAAAATTTTTTTATTCATATTTGAAGACCCATTTAAAACACCAATTATTTTTTAAATAATAATTTTAAATTTTTTATTGTGTTATTTAATTTTTTTGAAATTTCCCTTTTCCTTTTAAACATTAAAGAAATAGAAAAATAATTTGTTTTTTTATATTAATAAAGTTCATCTTATATTTTAAAGATTTTCTTTTAACATATTTTTTAGCAATATTATCTATTTTTGATGAAATTTTTCAATTTTATTCTTAACCATTATTATCCTATTAATTTAAATAAATTAAATTTGTGCCACTTTATTGATTTTTATATTCATTCTTTAACTAAATTCACTTTTTAAATTACTATCTTCAAGTTACCTTAAAATTAGGATCTATTAATTGATTCATTTCCTTCCCTAATTCACTCATCTTAAAATTCCTAAAATAACTCAAATCTCTCTCTCTCTCTCTCTCTCTCTCTCTCTCTCTCTCTCTCTCTCTCTCTCTCTCTCTCTCTCTCTCTCTCTCTCTCTCTCTCTCTCTCTCTCTCTCTCTCTCTCTCCGTGATATATGGTTTGTGCATCTTCAACATCAGCCACCACCGCCAAAAAAAAAAAAAAATGGACCACCACCGCCATCCCATTTGTAGGATAAAAATAGGATCCTGACTAAATCCACCACTACATCGTCCCGTGCACCACCACTTTCTCCTATGACGACTTCGATCGCCACTCCAACCGTTGGATACAAATATCTTAACGACAACCATCAATCCTACGTGTTTGGTATCGTTTTTGTTTTTCATTTACTCACCGTATTTCGAAAATAATTGGAAAGATTTGTTTTGACAAACCCATTTGTAGTAGGAGATTTCATGATCGAGGTGCTATTGGTGACGGCGTGGTTGACGGTGAGTCTGATGAAGATTTCATCACCGATAACAACGATGATTGCTAAAATTGCAAAAAGGGCCATGATCGAAAATACACAGAGAACACAAAGTGCTTTCTTTACACCCGTTTGTATCTCTTTCTATCCCTTTTTTTATGGAAAAATTCGCCAATGAAGGTATTTTTTGTCTATTTTTTTATGATTTTTTTTTAGAAAACTTGATATATTCGATCACATTGTGTACATAATGGTGCTATTGGTAGATGTGTTGGTTACTCATGATTTGTTATAATTCAACCCAGAATTCATGAAAAAATATTTTACCATGCATGTTTGTGGGATGTTGCTGAGTCATGAGAATTACCATGTTTTGTTATGTCGACTTCTTCCACTTTTCATGTTTGTGGTATAGCAATTACCAAAAAAAAATTGTGTTGTAGCATGTTCTCATTAGTGGTTAATTTGTTTACTAAGTTAATGATTCGTACAGTGAACATGATTTATTAATTTATCATTTTTTCTATATTTATATTCATTAATTTATCATGTTTTTACATAGTCTAGTATGATTCATTAATTTATAATATTTTTTACACAGTCTAATATGGTTCATTAATTTATCATGTTTTTCGTTGTTAAGGATTTTTTCATGTTTTTTAATTTATTTGCTTATTTTTCCTGATTTAGGAGAAAAGTTATGAGTGAGAGAATTCAAAAATTAAAAAAGAAAAAGATTTGAGAGAGAGAGAGAGAGAGAGAGAGATAAATTAGGAAAGATTAGTATAGTGATAATATATTAGGAAAATCAGGAGAGAGAAAATGTTTTGGGGTTTATTTGAATTTCAGGATGAAATCATAAATATGCAAATCTCATAGGATAGAATCATAATGATATTTTTTGTACAGGACCCCTAATTAACTCTCCCTTTTCAAAAAATAATTTCTCTTAAACACTCGCATGCACTTAATTGATGGCTTTTTGAGGAATGTGTTTACAAAAATGCTGCACACAGACCATTTGTGCGCAACTCGTGCACAAATTAATGTGTAAGACCCATTTACGTGTCCCACACAAATGATCAGAGACGTTCATTAATTGCAAAATATTTTTTGATTTTCGTCAAAAAATTTCAGCTCAATCAGATATTTATAAGTGCTTG